>JARHVA010004777.1:1230000-1290000 GCA_037957365.1 Torreya grandis
AAAAAAGTCAAGACTATCGACGTCATACTCTATTCTATGTCTCATGTGATCTGGCCTAGGGCCATTTGTCAGGCCACTCATCATAAGTCTAGTAGAGGAGGAGTTTTGACCTTATTTTTTCTAGAGTTATCCCATCACATTATCTCATGGGGTTCTGACCCCTTAAATCATGTGATTTGGACACTTTTTGATTTTTACAACCACATAATTGGGTTAGTTAATCTTTATGATTCTAATGATGTTGTTGAGCATACCTTATTATGGAGATGGTTGGCTGACTCACTTCTAGATGCTCATTGGATTTTTTATGGTGATTTCAATATGATAGAATCACCAGAAGATAAAGAAGGGAAGATTCCCATGAGATGGTGTGTAAGAGACCATGAGGCATGGTTCTATCTGTGTAACAAAATCAAGGTGTTTGACACCAAACACCACCAGAAAAAAGATTCACACTTACCCTAGTTCACTTGGTCTACTTTTCACCAAGGTGAGGATAGGGTGCTCAAGAGGCTTGATCGAGCTCTATTAATGGAACAAGATTTTTTTTAATTTTTTGCCCATATAAGGCTAATATATCTTTTGTTGTACCAAACACCTTTTTATTTGACTATCATCCCATTTGATTTAATGTTGAGTGTAATACACCTCATTTTTGGGTGCCTACTACCTAATTTTACCTCAACACTTCCCATTTCAAACATGAGTGTACTTTGAATCTCCTTGGCCATATATGGAATCTTGCTTCAAGACCCACTAGGTCCACTAGATGGATAATGTGGTGGTTTGATTCTCTCAAATGTACTACCAATTTTCTTAGAATATATCACAAACAAGGTTCATCTTTTAGATGGTGTATTCATCATGACACCAATCAATAATTTATCAGAACCTCCCAAGATCTAGAAGCCTCACCTCTCAATGTGCAATTATAGGCTTGTGTAGCTAAATGGAGGCACAAACTCCAAGTTGGTAAAGCTTACAATGCTAGAGGATCTCAGTTGTGTGCTAGAATACATTGGTTCAAAGTGGGTGACAAAGTGACCAAGGAATTTTTTGTTCTTCTTCAGTCTTGACAAGCGATTGATAGGATCAAGGCCATTAAAGTTGCAGCTAGGTGCATAACCAGATTACCTTAGGTGTTGCTGCAATTTGTGGCTCACTACCAAGAGCTATTCATCTCTTAACCAGATACTAGTGCCAAACAAGATACTCTCACCTAATGTTTGGGAGTTGTTCCTTTTAAGCTTTCAGAGGCCTAGAGAGTCACTTGTGATCGACTTCTTAGTCTTTATGATTGTAAGGAAGTTGTTTCATAGAAGGCCACTGACAAGGCTCCTAGAATTGATGGGTTTTCATGTGATTTTTACCATTCCTTATGGGACACTATGGGCCCTGACCTTCATGAATTTTACATTGAAGCTATGCAAACTGATTATTTGGGGATTGTTATCAATCAGGGCAATATTGAGTTCATTCCTAAAGCTAGAGACCTACAAGTACTGACCAACTGGAGGTTTATCACTTTATTGAATGTATCCTATAAGATTATTTCCAAAGCATTATCCCTTAGGATCAAATATATATTTCCTCTGGTTGTGAGGAGTGAACAAACTGGCTTCAGTCAAAATCGTTATATCCTAGACAATGTGATAATTGTTTGGGAAGGTATGGAATGGGATAAAACATCCAATCAAAAGATATTTTTTTTAAGATTGACTTTGAAAAATCCTATGAACACATAGAATGGCCCTTTATCATTGCCATGTTTTAGGCTTTTGGCTTTGGTCCAAAATTTTTGCTCACTGTTAACATGCTCTTTCAGGATGTTGGAGCATGCATCACCATAAATGTTGCCCAGTCTCATAGGTTTGAGCTTCATAGATCCATCAGATAAGGTTGCCTACTTGCCCCTACCCTTTATGTGCTTGTTTCAAAAGGTTTTAATTACATTTTAGCTAATTATAATTCTAGGGGGCTAGTTAAAGGTATCTCTTTTCCTACCTCAGATCATCAATTGGTTAATGATCACTTTGTGGATGACTCCTTTCTTACTCTCCAAGAAGATGAAGAGTCAGTCAGGAGTGCCATGTAGTGTCTTGATATTTTTTGTTTGGCCTTAGGATCTTCCATCAAATGGAGAAAGACCCAATGCTATAGGTAAACTCTGTCTCCTAAACCCCCTTGGCTTGAGGGGTACTAATGGCAATGGATCCTCCCTGGTGTTAGATTTAAATTCCTTGTCATTCCTTTTGCCTTTTGGGCCTCCCCTACTGATCTTTGGTCTTATGTCATATAGAGGGTTGAAAAAAAATTTCCTATTAGATTGTTAAGCCTCTTACTCTAGCTAGGAAATTTTAGATCTTCTCTAAGGTCTTGGTTGGCACTCATGTTTATTACTCTTCTTGTTGGGCCCCTTCTAACACTTCCTACATTAAATTGGAAAAGCATCTTCATGACTTCCTCTACGCCAATTCTAAAGGCCATCAAGGGTTCACAAAGTGTCTTGTGCCATTTTATATATGCCTAAGGAAGCAAGTGGCCTGGGCCTTATTAACATTAAGCTCCAGGGCATTACTCTTAGTGTCAAGTGGATTATATGAGGACTGGAAGGAGATGAAGCCTAGAAGATCCTTATAAAAAATTGCATTGATCAAGGATCTCTTCTTGGAATAAAGGTGTGGTGGGGTCTTGACATGCATGCCCTCCTCCTCACCCCTATGCCTATCAAAATAATTGGCTCTTTTGTCATACAAACAATATGGAAGGCCTGGGAGAAACTTAAGTCTCGCCTGGTCTAGGTTGGAGATGGATTCAGGATTGGCCTCTCTATTAATTCACAATATCTATGGTGGTCCCCTATTCTTAATTTACATAATGTTCCCTTTCCCATGGTGACTTGGATAAAAAGTCTTAGGATTTTTAAAAAAGGTTTTCACCACATTGGTGATCTTTTCTGCAAGATATCTTACGATTGGTTACCCTTGGAGATTGTGAAAGCTAGGTTTTAGCTTAGTAAACAAGATAAAGAATATCTTTTTGAAATTTAGAATGCCATACTTGATGAGTATATGAACAAAATTGGAGTGTCCTCTCTCACCCTACTGGCACTTCTTTTTTCTGGTATACCCCTAAGTTAGGATATAATATTCTTGCTCCCCAACATATCGATATTGAGGTGTTGAATTGACGGTGGAGCCTTAACTCTCTTCACCATGTTTGGCTGAGGAGATTCAATAATATTTTGGGGCCTATGTTGGAGCCTAAAAATATCACTTTCTCTGGTGCATTATGTATCACGGGCTCCCTATTGGAGACTAGCTTAAGTAAATGGGGGTTCTTAATCCCACTTGTCATGCTTACCATCACCCAAAAACCATTAAGCACCTTTTATAGTTTTGTCCCCATGCTCAATCTACTTGGATATGGATTCACTCTATTTTTAAACCCTTCAAGCCCAAAATATTCACCTAGAAAATAATTCTCTTGGGGGACTCAGCCTTGCTACCTACAAGATATAATAGATATTGGTAGATTTTCACATTGATATTTTATTTCAGATCTAGAAGTCTACAAACAAAGCTTGTTTTAATCATGAAACTATGGAAATTAGTTTTTTAATTTCTAACAAAATTAATTTGATCTCCAATGTTACAATTCATATCTAGAGCCAAATAAAGAAAGTGTAGTTGAAATTTCACCACTTACAGGAGCTACTGGATCATTGGGGTAATGCCCCTTGTGCTATCAGTCAAGAGCGACCTGATCACACTCCTCCTCAGGGATGTGGTGTCAGAGTCTTGTAGTCATAGTTTTTAAGCTGTAGGTTTTGGATTCATAGGATCTCCTCTCCTCACTCTCATTGGTCATCTCCTTGACATGGTTCATCTCATCATGACAGTGGTAGTCGAGGAGGTTGGGTGGCTCCTCAATAGGATAAGTTTTTGCACCTAGCACTTGCTATTTCTCCACCTTGGTAGAATCCTAAATAGTTTCAACAAACTCAAGAGCAAAAAAATGATGGGTGGGAACCTCTTACCTTGGATTAGGACCCCCTAGCTGACGAGTGGTGGGGAGGGAAGCCTCAGGACCCTCCATCACCTCTGCCACCTACTGCCATGTTTGCTGCTAGTTCTTAAGGATCAGTCTTCTGGGTTGTGCTTTATATTTTTTTGGTTGTTAGTGCACACGTGTTAGATTTTTTAGCCAATTTGACCTTCTAGCTACTTCTATTGCTTTCCTGGGGCTTGTTTATCTTGATGTGGTTTGAGGTGTTACTTTTCCACCTACTTTTTTTCGTATGACTAGCTGTATTTTATTTCGTAAGTTTTTTATATAATAAAGTGCACTTTTTAATAAAAAAAGATGAAATTATTATTTCTTGCACAACATATTCCAATTTTTTAGAATTCATGGTACATTTTTTTAAATAAAAGTTTTTTTTTTTGATAAAATTCACTTAGGTCTATGAACCATCTAGATTGTGCCATACATGGAACGAAGCTTGATTGTAAATATCAGCATATTTATTTATTTGGACATATGTAAAATTTTAGAGAGCACTAGAATTTCCACAAAAAAGATTTTTCTCACATATATTTTGCTTCATGAGTATGTTCTTAGTGTTGTCATTGGCATTGAAAAGTTGGTTTCCCCATCTTTACCATGGAGAATGTTTTTTATGAAGAAAGAGAAAATTTTAAATCCATAAATTTTGTGATTTAATTGTGATGGTTAAATATCACATTTTATTATTTTAATTTATTTTATTTTATTTTAGAAATGTAATATTTTATTGTTTGTCTTTTTAGAAAATTGGAGAAAGAGAAGAGATAACTATTCAAGTATAATATTTTGACTTGAATTTAAAATTTATTACCAACATTTAATTGATAAAAAGTACATAAGGAGGTAGTTTTTATCTTGGACATGTGAATTTGTAATATTATATTATTTTAATGACTTTTTTATTATAATTTAATTTTTGGGTTTATTGTATTTAATATTAGCATTCATTTCCTTAAGATTATATTTTTTCACACTCGATATGCATTTTGGATAATCACCCATATATTTAATATTTTCACCCACCCAATAAATGGAAGGCTTGTCTTCATTTTAAAAAAATGTTTATATAAGACTCACAATAAAATTAGATAAGGGTTGGAGATTTGGTTGAACAAATTAGAACTTGGGTTTTTGTTTTTACTTATTTTTACTTTTATTTTATCCTCTTCCAAACATAAGCTATGGTGTTATGTTATCAAAATTTGTAATTCAACTAATTACATTATGGTGAATTGTTATAAGTATTTTTTTATGAAGTATTTATTCAATTGAAAGGATTTGAAGGGTGAAGTTAGATTTATACGAATTGAAAGGATTTTAAGGGTGAAGTTAAATTTATGTGCATGTATATTGTAATTTTGCTCATGTTTAATTCATAGTTGTATTATCCTAAGACTTCACATCATATTCTATTTTTTGTTATGTGTATATTGGTCAAGATAAAGATTGGTTTCATTGTATTTGATTAATTAGTTGAATCAATTTTATTTGCATAAAAAAGAAGACTAGTCTCTTTCCTCTCTACTCTCATCTTTCGCTCCTTTTTTTTATGAATATATTAGACTAGGTTCATAGTAGATCTATAATTTCAATCCATGTTTACATGTTGAAATTATCATTTATGCACTATTAAATATATCCAATGAAATGAATGTATTCAATCAACTTCACTTTCTATGTTAAAATATGAAATATTGATTTTTTGGCATTTTATTTACATGCTTAATGTCCCATGTTGTTATTTGAACCACATATCCATCCAATTTTTTTTTTTTTTTAAAAAAGGCATTATATTTGATTTTATTTAAGTTAGAATTCAACAAACATGCCCTTTAAAATGAAACACTTTCACATCAGCTAGATAGGTTATCCAAGAAGAGAAGATTTAGAAATATAAACTCTAAGGGTATGAAATTAAGTTTAAGCATTAATATTTTTTTAAGACATTGCCCAAACTCAGAAAATAGAAAAAATATCATATGATCAAAGTTGATTGAGAGTGAATTTAAATCGTTATACCTCACAGAGCATAGGAAAATCCAATACTAAACATATCCATTTAACCAATAGTTTGTTTACATTTGTATCTCCCTTTGTCAATATTTTTGCGATCCCTATAAACCCACCAATCAATTTTCCTTAATTTGGTGGAGACAATTTTCATGTGAACATTTCATGGTTACCCACGATTTAAAAAAATAATCAGTAAATTATGCCCCAGGTATGTGTATGGTCAAATTCAAACTCCATAATAACACATCAAATATTTCAGTGATAACATTATTAGAACTCCGATCTACATGAAGATACATGGCCTACCAATTGTTTCCTAACACTCTAGATGAAATGGCTTATGACTTGTATCTGGGTACCTTGGTTTTCTAAATGGATTTATTACATCTTGAATGATCTTAAAACAATCTTTGTCAACCATTTCTTTGTTCCTATTGATCCTAAAATTTTATATTATTAGTTTTCTACTTCCCATAAAGAACCAAATGAGCTCATGAGTATGTTTAACACTCGTTTACATAAATTGTACAAATGGTTAAAAGATCGATATACACAAACCAAAGCAATTTATTTTCAATTTTATCTAAGATATTTAAATCACATGAACTCTATGTTTCTCAGAAGAACTCAAGTATCCATTGCATTTTTGTAATTAACATATCACAAAGCCATTAATATCAACTCTATGTTTCTCATAAGAACTTTTTAATTGAGCAGATTGTACATTTTGATGTTTTGTGGCTGCAAAATATGATGCGTTTTATACTTGCATCCTTTGCAGTAGTATGTGGATGAGACATGGCATATCACATGTATGATATTGTTTTCTCTATTGAGGAGATCATACTAGATATTTTTGAGCATGTAGCATGTTAGCCCAGTTATATAGATATTTGTATATATTTACGTTAAAGGATCATATTGGCGGTCATGGAGAATACACATTGTTACCTATATGGGCAGATAACTATTATGTATCCTTTTAGTAGTCTTTATTGGGATTGGGCTCAGCCCGATGTCTTTGCATCTCGTTGGGTATTACCGTAGTTAAGGGGGTTGAGTAATGTGGAGTATCGAGTCATTTTCGAAAGATTGACTCCAAACATGGTTCGATGGTGGCATTGTATGGCATATGGGAGGTGGCTAGAGGATGCCAGTTAGTTGTGATGCGTACGAGTTACTAAGTGGTTATATGATCGATCACCTAGTGTATTTGAGATATTTTAGTATGGCTGTGTTGCACGTCAATTTGGGTCGATTCATGATGAGCATGTAATGTCTTATCCATGGTTGCGGAGTAGTAGAGGCACTATTATAGCATGGGTGAGTCTGGGACCTAGATTTGCGCACTTGTATCCTTGTCCAATGAGGGAACAAGATCATATTGTTCAATTTGTAGTGGGCAGTGATGCATGACGCACGATAACATTTACACAATGGTGGACTATTGCCAAGCGGACTTTGAAGTTTCCAATTGTGATAGGTGATTGTAGAGGGTGGAGGGGATGGAGATGGATGAGGCGTCGATGTATCTGGAGAACCACCCACACAAAATATAGTCACCATAGCTCATGGCACAACCTACAATACAGGTAATTGATTTGAATGCCATTGTTGCTACAACTATTGACTACAATATCCGAGTGTGAGTTGTTGCATGCTTATGTACATATTGTGTTAATTTATTATTGATATTATTTAAATTTAGTTGCTAATGTATTCATTTAATTTGGTATTGCAGGTGATGCAGATTGGTCTAGGATGGTAGATGAGGCCAATATTTGTACATGCCACAGAATGTGCCTTATGACATAATGGATGGTGGTTCAGTGGAGCGAGTTGATTAAATTTCAGGTAAACAAACGCATTTATTTATACTTGTGTGATTATTTCTGGTACATATACTTTATTCACCAAAGAATGAGTTAATTTACAGGTAGAAATTAATCGCCAACATGCACTGACTCACGATTTTGATCTAACAGGAGATTTTCTTGAGTGATTGTGTACTTGGCAGTATGAGCACACGTGTGTTATCGTGAAAATCTGAGGGCTTGAGATTTGTATTAGATGATAAATCACAATATCAGTCATGTGGAACAAAAGGACGAAGTGGAACCTCGAATTCACAGGCTACATTACGAGTTCGTATTTGTGGTTTCAAATGATGAAGGTGCCCATCATTAACTGATATTTTTACTATATGATTTTATTTTATATATATCCAATAAAATCATGGTAATTTTGTATATACAAAAATTATATTTATATATATAAATATAATTTTATTATATATAACAAAAATATATGTAAACATGATTTTGTTATGTGTGTGTGTGTGTGAACAGGTTGTTGGTTTTATGATGAGATTTGAAACAAACAGAAAATGCAACACAATGAACAATGAATACAACAATATACTTTGGGAAAACCCTCCAACTTGAACGGAAAAACCCAGCAACAATATATCTCTTATATATTGAATAATAAGAACACCAATCTACTTTACAATGAATTATCTTTCTTATGCTTCTTGAACAATGAGAAATCACTATATATATATATATATATATATATATATATATATATATATATATATATATATATATATATGTGTGTGAGAGGAAAGAGATGCATCTCTTCAATTTCCCTGTCAGCCTCCACCAAACAAATTATGTCTTAAATAATACAATAAGTTGGGCTAGAAGTGGGAGCCCGACACTGCTCCTTCAACATCAACACTCCCTCTCAGTGAGGGAGGATACTTCCAGCTGCATAAGACATATCACCTCATCGTGATGTCAAACACAATGACTAAAATAATGCATAGTATGTACAAGTGTTCATCACTTTACATGATATCCACCATGGTTCTTCTAAAGGGTGGAATCAAAGGATTTCACCTTGAACTTCTCTCACAGAGAAGAACTTATTATCAAGGGATTTCACCTTGAACTTCTCTCATAGAGAAGAACTTGTTATCAAGGGATTTCACCTTGAACTTCTCTCATAGAGAAGAACTCGTTATCAAGGGATTTCACCTCAAACTTCTCTCACTGAGAAGAACTCATTATCAAAGGATTTCACCTCAAACTTCTCTCACGAAGAAGAACTCGTTATGAAGGGATTTCACCTCGATCTTCTCTCATAGAGAAGAACTCATTATTAAGTGATTACTGATGTTGAGACTCTTTCTCAGTTAAGGCTAAATTCTCCACTAAACCAAGCTTATCTCAAAAGTACACAAACTCTAACTTGAAGAGAGGTTTGGTGAGAATGTCTACCGTTTGCTCATCAGTGTTGATATACCTCAACTTTATAGCCTTCCTCAATACCATATCTTTGATATAATGGTATTTGATCTCAACATGCTTGGTTCTATCATGAAACATTGGATTGACAAAAATCTTCACACAGCTCCGGTTATCAAAATGAATGATGGTAGGCTCCATTGATTGTCCAAACAATCCTACAAGGAGCTTAAGATGTCATACTGCTTCCCAAGCTACCATACAAGCTACAATATACTCTGCCTTTGTTGTACTCAATGCTACAAATGACTGCTTCCTGATGCATGATTGATCTTGAAGAGCCACTTAGAAGAAACAATAGATTTTCCTTCAAGTCTAGGTACGATATCCCAAAAATTATTCTTGAGGATGAATTGATACTCTTCAGCCATAGCATCTCTCCATACTTACTGACTAGCAGCTTCCTCAACACTAGAAGGCTCAGACTCAATAATTTGACTCAATAATTTGACTCATTAATAACACATAATTTGATAATTTATGAGGCCTCTTGCTTTCTCTAAGAGATCTTTAGGGAGCTACATATTTTTCTGCCTCTTGCATGTTTTCTCGAGTCCACCGAGGTCTTTTTCATACTACAAAAATGTCATTAGGTCCATCCATTGGTTCCAATAGCTTAACTAGATCATCATATTATTTTGAATCAAAAGCCTCCCTCTAAATCTCAGGAGTATGGTCAATTTCCATATCCTGAGGAGACTCTTGGTCTTCATTATATATCTCCATATGAATGCTCTTAGATCTTTTGAATGCAACATCCTCTTCAAATGTAACATCCCTACTGATCTTAATTAACTTCTGCCCTAGAATGTAAATTCTATAGGCTTTGGAAGTCTCACTATAGCCCTCTGAATCTCAAGACTATGGTCAATTTCCATATCTTGAGGAGACTCTTGGTCTTCATTATCTATCTCCATATGAATGCTCTTAGATATTTTGAATGCAACATCCTCTTCAAATGTAATATCCCTATTGATCTTAATCAACTTCTGACCTAGAATGTGAATTATATAGGCTTTGGAAGTCTCACTATAGCCTACAAATATTCCCTTCTTGCGAGAAGGATTCAACTTTGGCCTTTTATCTTTTGGTATATGAACATAAACTATACAACCAAAGATCCTCAATTTACTTACTTTTGGCTTCACCCCTGTGAGTGCTTCTTTGGGAGTCATGTACTATAAAATGTGGTGAGGGCTTCTATTCTGAACATAAATAGTTGTCTTAGATGCTTAAGCCCAAAGGAAGGTTTGCAGATCTTTATCATGAATCATAGCTTTGGCAGCTTCTACAATAGATATGTTCTTCCTTTCTACAACACCATTCTATTGAGGGTTGTAAGGGAAACAAAAATCCTTCTTAATCCCTGCTTCAATGCAAATATTATGGAATCCTTCAAAAGTGTACTCCCCTCCATTGTCGGATCTCATAAATTTGATTATTTTCCCAGATAAGTTCTGTACATGAGCTTTAAACTCTTTGAACCTCTCAAGTACTTCTTTAGATTCATGTCAAAACCTTTGAAGGTACCTTCATGCTCTTGGTTGAATTTTTGAAGACCTATGACCATATTTTCCATGATAGGTAGAGCATGAAAGTGAAGGTGAGCCAATCTTCGATGCCAAAGATCACATAAATATATCACCTGGCACCATACATCACCACAAAATCTATGTTTTGCAGAAGTTCAATCTGATAAGTTCCTTTTACAAGCCTGGCCTCAATAAATAATGTAACCATTTCATCATCTTATGATCTGCTTTTGCACAAGATTGCATTTTGTTTAAATATATTCCAGGCGACAGGCCAGCTCATAGCCAACTAGCTTTCAGCGTGTAGCTTGGTACCACTACCATTGATGGTTAGCATGTGTGGTCCATTAAATTTGTGAACTCAACTTATTATCTGATTAAACATGATAAGCAAAGCCATTACAAATGCTTGATCCACTTCGCGTTGGACAACCAGGCTAAAAACATCATCCCCAAGCATTATGTCCGATTTGGCATTGGCATGCTTTCTTTTAACCTATGCAATAATGTCTCTAGAGGCACTGAATATTGTACAACATAGCTTGGACAATGACATTTCCATCTGGTAATCGCAATGTTTAATATCATTATTGTCATTTACGTTTACATATACATTGGCAGTGGATTTGTTTGAGAAGTGCGATGACTTTGAAATTCTTAGAATGGGCTTCTCAAACTCATCAGGGTCTCCTTTGGATGCTTCTCATCTACTGTGAACACTCCATCTCTTCCACCATGTTGATGTCAATAGGTACATTGCTTGACAATGCCGAATAGAATAAATATTCACATGATTCCTTCTGAGGAGAGGCATCATTAACATCTGTAATGCTACCACTGGGGGCTTCCGATGGATTTCAAAAATGTTGAATTTCTTGTTTGTGGTGGCACTCCTAATAATGATTTTGTGTCTGCAAATGCTGGGGATTTTGTCTCTTCCCTTCAGAGCTACAAAAGAATAGTTAATAACGACTCAAATCTTAGTTGGGCAATGGAAGAAATGTTGATTCTTCCTAAGAGAGATTCTCATTATAAATAGATCAGAGAGCAGAACCACTAGTTGGGAGATGGGAAAGAATCTGACTCTCTCTCCATATCTCTATAGACATGTTGCAGTTCCAGGGCATCAATTCTCCACACTAGCAGCCTCCACTATTCCACAAATGTAACATTCCTTTGCAAATGTTTGGTCTGAAGGATGTATTTTCATCGAGGGATCTAATCCCCATGTCAGATACATTATGTCTAAAACCACTCATCCCACAGAGCTCTATTGGGAAGCTTACAACCCTATTATCTAGACATTTCCTATCAGTCCTACTGGCTGATCATAACTACTCATCTCATTCTTCAGTTGGTTATGGAACGAGATTCGATTACACTCCCAAAAATAATGAGTTCCATATTTACATGCCTCCCTTCACAACTCACTTGTTTTCCATGAACCAGAGGCTTCTGGTTCTCTCATCAAATACTCATCAAAAAGTAAGAGGAATATATAATGCAGGGGTGACGGCACCTCCAAATTCGGTAACAACTCCATCTGGGTACTACATGTTGTTTGTGGTTAACAATGGAAGTGCAAGTGTGGGCAAATAGATAAATTTATCCTAAAATCTGCGATCTCTTTGGGAGCGGTAATATTTAATGTGAAGTATATATCTTTTACTCTATTAACGAGTAAACTATATACTATTAGGCCTTGTGAATGGTTTCATAAATCTATTCTTCCACTGATTTGAGATTGTATAAGATTATTAAATCGCAGTCAGACTATCCAGTTATTATGCACATTCCCAACCGATTAGGGATAGCCAGGAGGTATAAAGAACAATAGAGTATTGCTGCAATGACAAATTTGATCACGATCTTCTTCAAACCCGCTCTGATACCATGTTAGTTTTATGATCAAATTTGAAACAATTAGAAAATGCAACACAATGAACAATGAACACAACAATATACCCTAGGAAAACCCTCCAACTTGAAGGGAAAAACCCAGCAACATTTCTTATATATTGAATAATAAGAACAACAATCTGCTTTACAATGAATTATCTTTCTTATGCTTCTTGAACAATGAGAAATCACTCTATATATACAAGTGAGAGGAAAGAGACGCATCTCTTTAATTTCCCTGTTGGCCTCCACCAAACAAATTATGTCTTAAATAATACTATAAATTAGGCTGGAAGTGGGAGCCCAATGCTGCTCCTTCAACATCAACACAGGTAAGGTCGCTGCCTTGCTAGTAACGCCTAATCGGCAGCTAAGGAATCTGTAAGGCTCGTCATAATACCCAATCGAACTTGCTTAACAATATATCCTGCAATTTGAAATTCATTAGTTCATGGATTAGAGCGAGGAGGAGGTGACTATTGGAAGCCGGCCTCCAAGGTGACGGTGAAGTTGGAAGTTATGAATCGTAGGGGAGCCACGACACATCCGCTTTACAGTGGTATGAGGACACCCAATTACTGAAAATGGGAATATCAGAATCTCAGCAACAGAAAAAGAATATAAGTGCGGAGCTACAACAGTAATCAAAACGGCAGCCTGAGCGCATGACGTAGCGACTCATAAGAGCACGTGCGCATTTGAAAGACATCCAGGCCGCTGCACTCGCAGCCGCCATATTATCACCATCACCATCACCGGAGTCCCCTGGCAATGACATTCGCTCATATGTGGAAATGGACGTGAACGTAAACATTCCCTTACATGTGCAAGTGGAGGTGGACGTTCACAATTTCCGGTCAACCATGGCGGAGGGTATACTCCTCACCGCTTTTCGATAGTATTGAAATTTTTTAGGAATTTTTGACTAAGATTTATAGTAGGAGAATTAAGTTTTAAAGCCAGAAGAGTGGCAGGGTTCTGAATTAGGATATAGTGATTCAAATTTTCCTTTTTTCAATAGATTATTGATTCTCTTAATTATGTTTCTTGTTCTTTCGAGTCTTTGAGTATTTTGATTTTATGAATTACTTTTCATTAGCACATGATAAATTTTAAACATTTTCGGAATTACTTTTCATTAACATATAACAGATTTTAAACTTTTGCAGCTCATGTCAAATCATACATGTCATTATTTGACAGACATTATTGGTGTAGACCTTCTTAAACTTGTTACAATTCGATTGTTAGTTTGTTTACAAATAGTAAAATTAACAGAAATTAAATATTTGTTTTAGGTTATTGAAAGTTTTTACAAATAATTTTAATTAATAATATTATTTTTTTATTTTTTATCTGTATGTAATATTGAAGTTAATAAGATTAAATGAAATATAATTTAGTTATATATTTGTATTAGAGAGTTGAAAATTTTCAATAAGAAGTTTTAATTGTTTCCTTTTTAATTCTTCATTTAAAATTATTGTGTAATAATAATGTTTAAAATAACACTTTAACAAATAATAATCATTTCACTTTAATCTATAATGCTAATAAAAGAGTTACATATATCAAATATAAAGATAAAATTTATATGTATATGTTGTAAAAAAATATAAACACACTCGAATAATTTCCTTCAAATTAATTAATATTTAAAGATACTTTAGTATGTTTATATTTATCTAATACTTTTTTTTTTTTTAAATATCAATTCTACCACTTCTCTATTCTACTTTAGATTTTGCTAGTAGAGAGGCATACACCTCTCCAATAAACATATGAAGTTTTAGAAATGTCAAAGTTACCTGTTATATATTTAATCTTAAATAAAGGTGATGCAAAAATTGTATGAAATATTTAATTTATAATATTTTTATATAAATAAATTAATTAATATGTGATGAAAATTTAATAATTAAATTTAATAAATATTTTATTATTAAAAAAATTAATAAATAATAGTAATTAAATGGTTAAATTAGTAATATAAAATTATACATATTTTGATAAATGATTTGAGGGATGGGGGGCCTTCACCCATATTATTAATTGAAAGATCGAAGATTATAAAAGATGGGAAAGACTCAAAACAACAAAAGTAGAATGAAAAACCTTATAAAATGAGACCAACTACTAAAAGACAAACATAGTCCAAAGGCCACAACAAACAACAACAAAGCCATAAACCTACAAGGTTGTCCACAAAATGCACTAGCACCCTGAGTGTCATAGTATGCCACATGCCATCCTGACATGCCAGCATGGGAGACAAATGAGTAAGCTAAACACCGGCCACAAAACCCAATACAATATACAAACTAGACTTAAAGCCCTACCAACCACCCTGCTCAAGCCTACATGAAAACACAAGCTCCACCACTCGTCCTTTCTATCCTTTCTTATTTGTTACCTCTGTCCATCCCCATGAGGAGTTCCCCAATCCACCAACTAGAGTTCGGATGGTTGTGTTTTTTAGCCAACCAAGGGCAAATCCTTATCAGATTAAGAGGTTTTGGATTCATGGATTCTCTTAATTACTCCCAAAGTAGTTCCATTTGTGGATGTCTCTCATGTTGATAGATGCCCCACCTTTCTTATTTCTTTCAATTGCTCAGATGGCTGGTTTGAATCAACCCTTATTTATGTTGTCCCTTTCATTGGTAAATTCTTTTGCATAAGAGGGTACTGCCTTTCTCATAGTATCCCCATCCTCCAAGGGTTGTGGCTCAAAGAATTGTTAGCTCCTTGATTTGGGAGTGACACCCATTTTAATTTTGGAATGTTATCTTTCTAGGGAGCAAGATTCCTATAAATGCCATGTTTGATGGTATAAATGACACCGAAACACTGTAATTTAAAAGTCTAAAGTTTGATTCCATGTCCAAGCACCATGATTTAAGATTATACTTTCAAGTAATCCTTTGCTCAGGGCTATCTTCACACAAATGTGTATAAAGGTTAATCATCCTTGGCTGGTTTGGGTTTGATCAATTTTAATGAAACTGCCCAAAGCATTTTCAATATTTGAGAGTACCATCGAGTGCTATAAGGGGAGAGACAAATTAAGGATGCAGACGAAAATAGGCATTTTAGAGATAGCTATAGTGTTTGGATCATAATTTAAGAACCAAATGGCAACAAAGAGACCCATTCTTCCCCAAAACCATGGGCCTTTCTCAAATATTGTCTTGTAATATTTAACGTAAAAGAGATGTACTAAAAAAAAGCCTTTGGAGCAAAACAATATCTCATATTGTTTGGACTAGTGAGTATGGATCCATCGATACAACGCTTTTGACCATGGCCAAAATCCATTAAAACAGTGGATAACTATGTTGTTTTCGAAAGAATCAATCAATTCAGTGATCTCAGGATATCTAATCTCCACTATTGTCGATTCCAACATTTTCCCAACAATGTATGAACTTGGTTTATCCCAACAGAAGGCTAAATGAAAGGGGTCCTTGGGATAGGTTGCATCCTTGTAAGAAGCTAGCTTTGAAGAAGAGGGATTCCTTGAGCCCACTACTCCTCCATGCAAGCACGACACTAAAACAAGGAGGGCAGATTTAAAAATATTGTAAGAAAGTATCTGAGTAGAATCTTCCAGGATTTTGTCCTCATAGAGAAGACATTGCAACTCAGCTGGAATACCCTGGGTCTACTCAAGATTTTGTTTAACTTCGATCACGCAATCTGTTTGTGTAACCCATGGGAATAAGGTTTGACCTTGAAGGGATGAGACCATAATCTGGTGTCTTGTCTTATGCCTTCTTTCGTCCTTCCATTAAACACTTTGCTTGCAAGCATTATGTCAAATGGTTGGCAGACCTTCCTTGACTCAGAGCTATGGGAGTATGAATCACCAAAAAAAGGGGAAAAAACCCATTTTGCCATTAACATTTCTATTTCTTGGATGGTGTTGAAACTATAAGAGTAGAAATAAAACAAGAACTGAAACAAGAAAATAAAAACTAAACCACTTGCTACTGCAAATTCTTGAAAATAAGATTTTTATTGATCTTCAATTTTCCTTGCTTACAATGCTATGCCCAAGCCATCTTTAAATAGATTTTGAATCCAAAAATAACTGAAAATAAACTAATTGTTTAACTCATCCTTAACTAATCTTCTAGCTAATTAACTAACTGATTGTTAACTAACTGATCTCTAACTGTCAGTTATCTAACTGAATGCTTACTGTTAGTTTACTAACTGATTGCTTAATTGTAGCTAATTGCTTGCATGCATGACGGGTGGAGAAATTAACTCCAATACATCTTGAGTTTCTAACACTCCCCCTTAATTTCTACCACTTACAACTTTAGCATTTACAATGCCTAAATTTTGTCTCAAATAATCAAAGGTCTCTTTTGCTAATGCCTTTGTAAATATATCTGCCAATTGATCTTCAAATCTGTAGAAGTCCAAATGGATTTCTCCATTGTTCACTAACTCTCTGATAAAGTGAAATCTTGTATCAATGTGCTTGTTCCTCTTGTGAAACACATGATTTTTTGATAATGCAATTGCTGATTTGTTATCACAGAAGATTGGTGTTGACTCCTTCTGTGCTTGTAATAAATCTTTCAATATTCTTCTCATCTAAGTTGCTTGGCATGCTATTGATGTGTCTGCTACATACTCTGCTTCAGCTGATGAAAGTGTCACTATAGGTTACTTTTTGGATGCCCATGTGACCACACCTATTCCTAAAATAAAGTCATGTCCAGAAGTACTCTTCCTATCATCAATGCTACCTAAACAATCACTATCAGTAAAACCAATCAAACTAAAATTGTTAGTTGTGGAATATAAAATTCCATATTTTGTAGTTCTTGCCACATATCTCAATATCCTTTTTCCAATTTGCCAATGTGAGTCTTTCGGTGACTCCATGAATCTTGAGATTAAACGAACCCCATAACTAATATCTGGTCTAGTAGCTGTAAGATACATCAAACTGCCAACTAATCTTTTGAATGTTGTAGAATCAATATTAGACCCTTGGTCTTCTTTGCTAAGTTTAGTCTCTGTAGCAACTGGTGTAGGTGCTAGTTTACAATTTAGCATTTTAAATCTCCTTAACACATCATTTGAATATTTAGTTTGATAGATAAATATTCCTTTCTCTGATTGTACAAATTCTATTCCCAAAAAATACTTCATTAATCCCAAATCTATCATTTCAAATTCTTTCTTCATTGTTGATTTAAAAGTGTCTATAGACAAATTTCCAATGAAAATCAAATCATCAACATATAAACACACAATCAAAATCTGACCTTCTTTGTTTATTTTTGTGTACAAAGTAGACTCACTATTGCTTCTGTTGAATCCATTGTTTATCATATGTGAATCAATCCTGTTATACCATGCTCTTGGTGCTTGCTTGAGATCATAAAGGGCCTTCTTCAATCTGTAGACTTTTTCTTCATGTCCTTGTATTTCATAACCTATGGGTTGTTTCACATATACTTCTTCATCTAGTAAACCATTCAAAAAAGCTGATTTTACATCCATTTGATATACATACCAATTATTTTGAGCAGCAATTGATAAAACCATTCTAATAGTATCTAGTCTAGCAACTGGAGCAAATGTTTCATTATAGTCAATTCCATGTTCTTGTGCAAAACCTTTTGCTACTAACCTTGTCTTGTGTTTTTCAATATTTCCATCTACATCAAATTTAGTCTTATAAACCCATTTGACTCCTATACAATCCTTACCTTCAGGTAGAGTAGTTAGATCCCATGTTTGATTCCTTTCAATAGCATTCAACTCTTCATCCATTGCTTTTAGCCAATGTTCCTTATTAACTGCTTCTTCATAATACATAGGATCATGAGTGAAAAGAGCAAAATTTGAAACCAAATCTAATTTCTCTTCTTCTTGATTATAAATCTCATTCAAATTTCTTATTTTCTTACCTTTCAATCTTGATCTTAAAGTGGCAAGAGTTGGATTTGATTCATCAATTACTTGTGAATTTGGAGTAGAGTGACATTCATGACTAGAAGATTCACCTTGTTCAAACCTCCTAGGTGTTATTATTGGAGTACTTGTTCATGCTTGTGGAGAGGATTGTCCACCTTGCAAATTTTGTTCTTCATATTCTTCTTCAATTTGTGGAATTGGTGCTCCAATCGTGATAGTGCTACCATCACATGCTTCTTCTTCCTTAAATTCAACATTTATGCTAATAATCACTTGCTTTGAAATAGGGTTATATAACTTATAAGCTTTTGATTCTTCACTATAGCCAATAAAAATGCATTTCTCACCTCTATCATCAAGATTTCTTCTCAATTTAGATGGTATAAGAGAATATGCAACACAACCAAAAATTCTAAAATGGTATACACTATATTTCTTACCACTTCACGCTTCTTGTGAAATTCGATCTTTGACACTCTTTGTTGGGCTTCTATTCAGAATATACACTGCATAGGAAATTGCTTCTGCCCAATATTCATTTGACAAGTGTTTGGCTTTCAACATGCTTCTTGCCATCTCCATGACTGTTCTATTCTTTCTTTCTGCTACACCATTCTGCTATGGTGTGTGCCTTGTAGTCAATTGCCTTTTGATGTCATGATATCTGCAAAAAATTTGAAATTCATTAGACATATATTCACCTCCTCTATCTGATCTAAGTACCTTGATATAGCGGCCACTCTGCTTTTCAACCACTGCCTTGAATTCTATAAACTTTCCAAAGGCTTCAAATTTATTTTTGAGAAAGTATATCCATGTCTTTCTGCTAAAGTCATCAATGAAGGTTAGAAAATAAGTACTACCTCCAAATGATGGAGTTTGCATTGGTCTACATAAATCACCATGGACTAACTTCAATATTACCTTAGCTCTATATGAGGCTCCTATTGGAAAGCTCTCTTTATGTTGTTTTGCCAGAATACAACTGTCACATGAACTTTCTAGCTATTTTATTGGTGGTAAACCCTTCACCATATTTTTCTTCTGTAACAAATTTAAACCTCCAAAATGTAAATGTCCATACCTTAAGTGCCATAACCATGATTGATCTAGATGCATGGTTTTGAAGTGGGCTTCTTCTTCTCCTTGGATGCACTGAATATGAAGAGGGAACATCCGATTCTTGGTCATCTTCACTTTTTCTATTAACCTGTCACTTGAAAACTTGTCAAGTATTGTGCAAACATTATCCATAAATGATACTATGTAACCTTTTTGTACTAACTGTCCAACACTCATAAGATTATGCTTTAGTCCACGTACAAAATAAACATTAGGTATAAACCTTCTTTCACCATTCTTTGCTAAAACATTTATTACACCTTTACCCATGACATCTACTGTGATATCATTTCCTAATTTCACTTTTGATTTTACAGAATCATCAAGACTAGCAAAAAATTCTTTATTTCCTATCATATGATTACTGCATCCACTATCTAAGAACCAAATATCTCTAGCTTTTTCTTGAGTAACATTACAAGTAAGAAATAAGCATCCAAGATTAGAACTAGATTCACCTAGATTAGAACTAGATTCACCTGTGTAATTAGCATTACGCTTGTACACATATCCTTGTTTATTTCTACAGTCACTTACATAATGACCATATTTTTTGCAGTAATAACATTGAACATTAGATTTATCAAACCTCTGTGAACTTTGCTGGAAGTGATTGTTGCCACGTCCTTTATTGCTGTAGTTTTGATTACTATTTTCACCTTCATCTGGATTGTATCTTCCATATCTGCCTCTACCTCTTCCTCTAAAGTTTAACTTGGCTCTTCCTCTTCCTCTGCCAAATGATACTTGTGACTTGAAAGCATTCTCAAGAGAAGTATTATTCTTATTCATTCTGGATTCATGTGCTATCAAAGAACCCATTAATTCATCTATAGATAACTGTTCCAAATCCTTGGTTTCCTCAATACCTACAACTATTGTATCAAATTTACTGGGTAAACTCCTGAGTATTTTCTCTATGATCTTCTGATCCGTGATAGTTTCTCCATTAGATCTAATTTCATTCACTATATTCAAAACTTGACCCATAAACTGATCTATAGATTATGATTCATTCATTTGCAAATTTTCAAAACTTCACCTAAGAGATTGCAATTTAGCAATTTTTACCTTTGAATTACCTTTATAAGTATTCTCCAAGATTTTCCATGCCTCTCTAGATTTTGTTGTTGCTGCTACTCTGCAAAAAATTGATTCATCCAATCCCTGTTGGATTATAAATAAAGCTTTTGCATCTTTTTTTCTGTTCTCCTTAAGCTCATCCCTTTGTGCTCGAGATAATGCCAGTTGCGCTGCCTCATCCTGCGGTTCTACAAAACCACTTTCTACCAAATCCCAAACTTGTGAGCAAAACAAAGTTTTCATCTTAATTGCCCAAAAATCGTAATTCTTACCATTAAAAATGGGAATTTGAGGCTGTGAAATACTGTTATTCACTGCCATGTCAATTGCTGAAGCAACTTTCTGGTTGTTGTTTCTGCACACAGTCGCCGACGTTGGTCGTGAAAATTCTACCGACGTCGGTTGGCTCTGCCGAGGTCATTCAGGTTGTCGGCCGACGTCGGTCAGGTTGCTGATGTCAGTCTCTACGCTCCCTACTGGCGCTTCACCTTTCTTGCTGGGCGCCTCTCCTTGCTGGATTTTCTTCTGCTGCGCTTCAGACTGCTGGTTCCTTTCCTAACCAGGCTCTGATACCAATTTGTAGAAACTATAAGAGCAGAAATAAAACAAGAACTGAAACAAGAAAATAAAAACTAAACCACTTGCTACTGCAAATTCTTGAAAATAAGATTTATATTGATCTTCAATTTTCCTTGCTTACAACGCTGCGCCCAAGGCGTCTTTAAATAGATTTTGAATCCAAAAATAATTGAAAATAATCTAATTGTTTAACTCATCTTTAACTAATCTTCTAACTACTTAACTAACTAGTTATTAACTAATTGATCTCTAACTGTCAGTTATCTAACTGAATGCTTACTGTCAGTTTACTAACTGATTGCTTAACTGTAGCTCACTGCTTGCATGCATGAGGGGTGGAGAAATTAACTCCAATACATCTTGAGTTTCTAACAGATGGTTCTCTTTCTCCGGCTGTCCTCCTGCTGAACTCACATTTCCGCCAATAACAGAGGTGTCTAAGAAGTTAGAGGAAAAAACATTTTCATTTCGCAGGCCGTTACCGATACCAGGCCCTCCACCCTGACCTAGTCTTCCTTCCTTCCCTGAGCCTTGCACATAACTACCAATCTTGCCTGCATCATTCGAACCCCTGCTCGACGCCAATACTCTACTTCTTATCTCACATCCTGATCCTGACGTTGATCACCCTCCTTGATCTCTGATCCTATGATTTCCTTCTCTGCTCGCCATTCCTGCGGCGTGCTGTGGCAAATCGAAGACTGTTCCATTCGCAAACTCTCCGTCCACTTTAGAGCATTACATTAGAGCCTTCACATCTTTCTCGTTAGGGTTTTCTAGGGTTTCAAGAAACAGATTTGTAAAGTAATCAGCCTCATCCAACGTTTCGTAGTACTCACGGAGCCAGTAATCGGGAAACAACGGCGAGGACTTTACTAGCTTCCGCGAAAAGTCTTCCACCTGCTGCTGTGCCAGAGGAATAAACCACGGCGCGTTCGGATTCAACGAAGACCTTCAATATCCTTGCGGTGCAATGGTCACTCTTCGGAAAAAATGGTTTGTTCTAATATGTAATAATATTGCATGCGTTTGCTACATAAAATTATATTATTAAAAATAAATTAATAGAATTAAAATACTTCTATAATTTTTAAATAATATTTAATTATTTTTTATATTAATTAAATTGATATGTAAATTCTATCATTATATTTATAATGTCTTAAACATTTTATAATAAAGAATTTATGTTGGATAAGGAAAAAATAAATAATATTTTTGTTTAAAATATTATACATATATATTATTTACATAATTTAATAGATTTTATGATGCATCCATCTCTCTGTCATCAGCTGCCATGGTATATATTCATTATGATAGATAGAGATAGTTCACTATGATAGAGAGAGATAGAGGGATTGGATTGGGAGTTTAGAGTTTAGATATAAAGGGATGTTTATTATGCTCCCCCATATAATAATTTGATAAGTTAAAAAATAATAATTAATTTGATTAATTAAAAAGATTATTGTAATATATTTTAAGATTAAAATATTAATTTATTTTATAGATTTATTAAATTATTTTTTCTCAATTTTAAATATTTTTAATTATTATTTTTAATTCTATTAATTTCCATTTCATTATTATCACATATTAATATATTTTGATATAAAATATTTTAAATATTTAACCATTTAACTATTATTACACAATAGTTATTTCATATTTAAAAAATATTCTTTTTGCTTTAAATCTCAATCTTTATAAAATTTAATATTTATATGAAATAATAATAATATAAATTATAAGGTCATATTTGTAACCACTCACATAATGAAGAGTACTTGTGAAAGTACTTTCCTAAATTAAACATTAATACGAAGTTGAATAATGGTTACAAAGATATCTTCTGAAGTATAGTATTATTAATTGTTTAAATAGAAAAGAGTGGTTTAAATTAAATCAATTCAAATAATTAAACAATAAAATGATGATATATAAATGAACATAAAATACATAACATAATTTTCACCTAATGATCTATGTTAAATTTATTTGTATATAATATAAATATTTTTGAAAAATGTATATCACATAATTAAAATGTTCAAATTAAAATCAATACCCTGAAGACATCATCATCTATATAAAAAATATCTTTTCAAGTATAATTATGTAACACTATATACACCTCTTTATTTCATATCTTATTTATATGAGCGAATAATGACCCCGTCAGTCACTATGCTCGATAGGGCTTACATTACCACAACCCACACTGTAGGGCCGGTGGTGTATGCATAATAGGCATCTGAAACCATTCGAACTATGCTACAAAAGTTAAAAACCCATCTTATTCTTATAAAAGTTAAATTATTAGTGAACAGTCATAGTCAGGGGAAAGTTGATAGAGACAAGGAGGGGTGAGTGGAATACCATTTCTCATGTTTGACCACATATTATGAAAGTCCACCTTACTCTTTGTGTATATGTCTAAGTTCATGTCCATATAGGAAGAAATTTTATTATTATTAGGCTCTAGTGATGGTGATGGTGATTATCTAGAAGCTACGAGTACATTAGCCTAAATGTCTTTAAGGGAGGAGTGTGGGAGGGGTAAGGAAGAGACTGACTTAGTGAAATTCCAATACACATGTGCTCGTCTCAGTGC
The DNA here is from genome assembly GCA_037957365.1 of Torreya grandis. Taxonomy (NCBI): domain Eukaryota; kingdom Viridiplantae; phylum Streptophyta; class Pinopsida; order Cupressales; family Taxaceae; genus Torreya; species Torreya grandis. Next base: position 1,254,168 of record JARHVA010004777.1, read on the forward strand.
CAAGGCTAACCCATCATGTGCTTGATTTGCCATTTTCAACACTCTCATAGCTACCCAACCATATTCAAGACATCTTTTTGGGCTATCAAATTTAGGATACCCATTTGCCGTAATTAGGATTTCTCCTCACACCCTTATAAACAAGGTGTCTCATCTCTCACTTAGACTTCCTCATGCTCAATTTATCTCCATCATCGTCATCAACTTGAGATTATTTATTCTTGAGTATAGACTCATAGAGGGAATGCATTCCAAATGTCACCACCTTCTCACTTGAATCCATCCACTAAATCCATTCAAATGTATAGGATATATTGTTAGAGGAGGCTAAGAGAAAAATAGAGCCTTACAAATGACTTATATGTCCACCAGTTGCTTTTGAAAGGTGGGGTCAAAATAAGTACTTGAAAATTATGTAAAAAATGTCTATTGGGATACAATTCTTGACTTGGGTTAAAAATAGTTATTGAAAATCAAGTTTTGCCTATATTATAAATAAAGTATATGGATTAAAACTCTTATGCATTATTGATATTAGAGATTCATCTCATATGACTATGTAACAAGTTGTGTTAATTTTAAGATGCCCTAATGGAAAACCTATTGGAAATATTTGGCCAATCTAGGGATATTTGATTCGTAGGTGTAACGAATCCTCTACGGATGATGACAAATCTCTAATGATTTTGAAAGATAAAAACCAAATGGTTGCTTATTTTTTCTATACAATTATTCAACTACACCGAAAGACAAATGCTAAGTAAAATAACACCAAACAATTATACCAAACAGATATATCAAATGCCAATGCTGAATGGCTACACTGGATGGTTATGTCAAATGGTTGTGTCATCCAATTACGACAAACAATAGATTCAAAGAGTATGTAGCAATTGGTGTGCATTGGATGTCCATCATCAGATAGTTGAGTCGAATGGTAGTCTAAGTAGACAGTGTCGAATGGTGATGTTTGGCCACACTACTGGGTGACTAGTGTAGTTATTTTACTATTTCATTGCCTGATCGACCCCTTGTCCTATAAACACTCACCCTCTACCCTTATTTTTAACATTTTTAGCAAAAATTTCTTGTCCCACTTTACCCACACCCAAAGCAATTCCCCAACCATAGAAACAGAATTCATTTTCAAGAACCTATTATGCCCGAACATTTTAAAGATCATGTAGTAGCCAGATGCATACAATGATTGGATTTCAAAATGTAGTTTTAGTGGCCTATTGTACATGCCCCATTATCAAATAGACATTAGGTTACTAAAATCGTTAATGTATTCCTATGACTATAATGAGAAGATCTTCATCATGAACCTAAACTCTAGAATAATTTTATTTAGTACCTTGCTAGAATAGATTCAAAATCTTTCAGTTCTTTTATTTCATAATGCAAACCCAGTGAGTTCAAAAGCAATGTTTAAAGATGACGACAACAAGTATTTGGAGTTAGATTTCGGCTTGCATATCGGTTGAACCGGTATGTAATTATAAATTTCTTTTTATATTCAAAATTCAACTTTTAAAATGTAAATTCTTTATTTTATCATTTATTTTAAATATTTGAAAGAGAGGCCTCCATGTGGAAGATGATATTGACCATTTATTTAAATAAATGGTTCATTTTTTTTGTCACAAGAATAGTACTATAGGCAAGACTAGTAGATGTTCGCTATTAGGCACTAGTTTACATTGCTCATGTTATTTTTAATTTGAGATATGATTTGTGCTCTTTTATTTCCACTAGGATAAGGCTTGGATTAAATTTTTCTTGTAACAATCCCAGTTCCATTGTTTCTTGTTCAAAATTTATTATGGTATTGTACTATGAGGCCATTTTTGACCTCCAAAAAACACTAATTCTAATTGTACTTCATCTGAAGATGAGCACACATGATTTATCTCTGGAGGGATATGAGGTTATTTTATTTGTTTATATGTTAATCTAAGGTTTAATATTTGTTTATTTGTTAAATGGTTAACAAGGTAAAGATTAATAAATATATGAACTTTGATTGTTATAGGTAATATTTCATTTAGTACTTGTTCAAAGTCTACATAATCATCCTTGCAATCATTTTGGATTTTGAAATGTGCACGAGTTTCTTCGGAATCATTTCTACATACAAATTTGCTATTTATAAATTTTAAATGATATTTTATCTTTCAAGTGCATTATTTTAGTTATTTTTTTTATTATCACAGTTGACTCAGTATCATTTCAGTTCATCGAACAACCACCATAACAATAAACCCCAACATTTATTTTTCCTTCTCAACCCTCTATGGAAGGTATTTTACACTGTATATTTTTATTTTTTATTTTATAGTTTTTTATTATAATTTTTTATGACTGGAAGTTTGCATAATGTACCAGATCAAAATACCCCTGTCACTTGCAATATAGTGCATAGATTGAAGGATGTTATATCTCCAAATGCAAGTAATAAACCTTTAATTTCAATCTATCATATAACTTTATTTTTAAAATTTACCATTTTTATAAAATAATTTACATTTTATATGGCATCCTCAATTTTTTAAGAACATTATGTTGCCAGCTTCACCCTCGATCTTACTTATCTGATGCAAAAAAAATAAGCCAACATTTGGAGGCCATAACTTTTGACCTGTAGCTTCATTTGAACTCTTCCACATCAAAAAATAACTGTATCAAAAGGGTTATTATTTCCATAGGAAGTTCTAATGTCCTACCCACATTTTCAATTTTTTTTAAAAGCCATATGGGATCATCTAAGGGTTCAAAATTATGATTTAATTATTTTTTTAGGTTTTTTCTATTTTTATAAAGTGTATATTTTTAGAATCAAAATTCAAATTCAGTTGAATTTCATCCCATAGTCTAATTATAGTTTTTAGGATATTTCAAGAGAATTTTGAGCTATTTCAGGTGTTTTTAAAAATAGGCAGTTTTTTTAGATCTTAGCTTTTTTTTTTAATTTTGCATGTAAACTCTAATTTTTAAGTTGAGTCTTATTTAATCATATTTCGGGGTTTGTAATTATTTAAATAAATCAATAAGAATTAATTTATTAGTATTATTTCAATATCTTAGCCTATTGGTAATTTTCTTATTCTTGTTAGTTTTTGGGTTCGTTATCTAGTATCAGAACAACTTCAAATATTAGAGGAGAGAAGAATGGTGATAGGATGAGGATGTATGGCTTAGATTAACTGGAATATACAATAAATATAGAGGCAAGTTCAAAAATTAACATAGGTTATCACTAATTAGTAGAGAAGAGAAGCTGGTGATGAGGATGACACAGATTGTGATGAAGAAGTTCAGCAAGAAGAAGAAAAACAAGAGCAGCCACCATTGATGGAAGAGAGGATGGTTTAGGATTTAAAAAGAAGGAATGAAGGAATCAAGGTTGATCTTCCAAATTATGGAGGTAGTTTAAAACTAGAGAAGTTGATAGATTGGATGAATAGCATGGAGAAATTCTTTGAGTGGAAGAACATGAGAGAAGACAAGAAGGTAAATTGGCATGCATAAAATTAAAAGGTCATGCAATGATTTGGTGGGATAACCTTCAGAAGGAGAGATAGATAAAAGGTAAAGATAATATTAATACGTGTAAAAATATGGAGAAGAAGCTAAGGGAGAAATTTATTCCTATGGATTATGCACAAACTCTATACAGAAGATTTCAAAATATAAGGCAAAAAGAGCATAGTATATGGATGAATTTTACAAGATTTTCATATGAATGAAGCATGATGAAAAAAAATAACAAATGGATATAAGGTATGTAAATGTCTTGAAATTTTTTATTCAAGATGAATTAAGTATGCATAGAATACGTAACATAGAGGAGGCTTATCAATTAGCTTTGAAGGCAGAAGAAAAACAAAATAAATAGAATTTCAGAAGGATATCTACTAATTCAAGGAGAAGTGGATCCCCTCCAATAAGGGGATGAGGTGGTTTTAATACCACTAGAGGTTGATTTAATGCAAATAAAGGTGAATCATCGCATGGTTTAGAAAGGCAAAATGATAATAGTCAAGGGTTTCAATACCAACAAAGAGGAAAAGGATTTTAGAGAGGTCAAGGTTACAGTGGTGATAGAGGATGGTTTTCAAATCAACATAGATATTATGTCTATTATAGATATAGAGAATAATGGCATATAGAATTTGAGTGTCCAAACAATCAAAATCAAGAAAGTGGGCAAGAAGATCATGCAAGAGTAAATCTAGTTGAGGCTGAAATAGAAGAGCAGAATACTAAAGTTGTACCAGCTGATGTTGGATAGAGTCTCATGATGAGAAGAACCATAATATCTTCAAGTAAGGATCAAGTGTAGAATAAGTAAGGTGGTGATGAATGGTTATGATCAAAATTTTTTAATCAAGACGTACTTCAGGTAGAAAGGTATGCAATGTAATTATAGATGGTGGTAGTTGTGAAAATACGGTTTCTAGAGAAATGATTGAGAAACTAAATTTGCAATGTGAAAAGCATCCTAAAACTTATTGGATTTCATGGTTTAATAAGTTGAATGAGGTTACAAAAGATAAAAGGATTTTAATCAAGTTTTCTATAAGAAAGACTTATAATGATGAAATATGATGTGATGTTATTCCAATGGATGCATGTAATGTGCTATTGGGGAGACCGTGGAAATTTGACAAGAAAGTAATTAATGATGGAGCAAAGAACACATACACTTCTTATAAAGGTGGTACAAAGGCAGTTTTTTTACCTCTTAAAGAGGAAGAGAAGAAAAAAATCATGCTCTGTAGTAAAGAATTTATCCAAGATATGAAGGTAACAAGTTATTTTTATACACTAGTAGCAAAGAAAGAAGAAATAGAAATGTTGCCAATACCAATAGAAGAAACAAGAGTGTTGAAAGAATATGCAGATGTTATGTCTAATGAGTTACCATATGGTTTACCACCAAAGAGAGATATTTAGCATCAGATTAATTTGATTCTAGAATTAGCTCTACCCAATCAAGCAGCTTATAAGATGAGTCGAACAAAACATGCAAAATTAAATAAATAGGTTACTAAATTTCTAAGGAAGAAAGTGATAAGGGAGAGCATGAATCTTTATGAAATAATAAAATTTCTATCTCCAAATAAATATGGAGGTTAAATAATGTGTGTGGATAGTAAAATAATTAATAAAATTACAATAAAGTATAGTTTTCATATACCTCATTTAGATGATATGATGGATGTGCTTGCAGGAGCAAAATATTTTACCATAATTGATCTAAGGAGTGGCTATTAACATATTCAAATTAATGAAAGAGATTAGTGTAAAGCTAAATTCAATACTAGGGATGGCTTATAGGAGTGGATGGTGATGCCATTTGGATTATCTAATGCACCTAGAACATTTATGAGGGTGATGAATATAGTGCTACAAGAATATATTGATAAGTTTATGGTTGTTTATTTTGATGATATTTTGATATTCAGTAAGACTAAAGAATAACACTTACAACATTTTATAATGGTAATGGACTTGTTAAGAAAGGATAAGTTGTATGCAAATTTGAAGAAATATAGGTTTATGCAGAACAGTTTGGTATTTTTGAGATTTCTAGTTTCAGCAGATGGTGTGAAAATAGATGAAGAAAAGATAAAAGCAATTGTTGAGTGGTCTATTCCAAGAAGCATTATAGAGGTAAGATGTTTCCATGGTTTAGTAACTTTTATAGAAAATATATTAAAAATTTTAGTAGTATTGTGGCACCAATAATAAGTTGCATGAGAGGGAAAGAATTTGAGTGGACTAGAGAATCCACATAATGTTTTCATATTTTGAAGAAGAAGATTACAGAAAGACCAATTTTAGCATTACTAGATTTTGATTACAGAAAGTATTTGAGGTTGATTGTGATGATTCATTTGTGGTAATTGGTGTTATGTTGAGTCAAGATGGAAAGCCAATAGTGTATTTTAGTGAGAAATTTAATGAGGTAAGAATAAAGTATTCTAGTTATTATGTTGAACTTTATGCAATTGTAAAAGTATTAAGACATTGGAGTCATTATCTAGTGCCTAAGGAGTTTATACTATTTACAGATAATGAGGCTTTAAAGTATGTGAATACATAAAAGAAGTTGAATAATAGGCATGCAAAGCATGTTTCTTTCTTATAGGGGTATACTTTTATGTTGAAACATAAATAAAAAAATAGAATCAGGTAGTTGATGCATTGAGTAGAAGAGTAACATTATTAACTACTTTGGTGAGTGAAGTAGTTGGATTTGAAGATATCAAAGAATTATATGATAATGACCTATATTTTGGCAAGGTATTTAATTAGTGTAGGAATCTGTTAACAGGTGGGACAAATGATACTCATTATGAGTATCTTATACAAGAAGGTTATCTCTTCAAAGGGAAACAATTATGCATTCCAACTGGATCTTTATGAGATAATATAACAAGAGAACTACATAGTGGTGGTTTGGATGGATATTTTGGTAAGATGAAGACAATAGGTTTGGTGGAGGAAAAGTATTTTTGGTAAAAGATGAAGAGAGATGTGGTAAGTTATGTTTCAAGGTGTATAATATGTCAATTGGCTAAAGGACATGCACAAAATACTAGACTTTACATGTCATTATCGGTTCCAAGAGGGCCATGGATAGATTTGAGTATGGATTTTGCGTTGGGATTGCCAAACACATACAGAGGTAATGATTCAACTTTTGTTATTGTAGACATATTTTATAAAATGGTTCATTTCATTGCATGTAAGAAAATCAATGATGCCACTAGAGTTACAGGATTATTTTTTATGGATATTATGACATTGCATGGTATTCTAAAAACTATTACTTCCAATAGGGACATGAATTTTCCAAGTCATTTTTGGAGGACTTTGTGGAATAAGATGGGTACTAAGCTATAATTTAGCAGTGCATATCACCCACAAATAGATGGACAGACAAAATTTATGAATATGAGCTTGAAAATTTTATTGAGATACATAATGGGAGAAAAGTCAAAGCAATGGGACTTAGCTTTACCATAAGCTAAGTTTTCATATAACAGTTTAGTGAATAGATCAACATGAAAGTCACATTTTCAAAAAAATTATGGGATAAATACTATGGTTGTTTCAGATTTGGTAAAATTTTCAATTGCAAATCGAATTAGTGATGATGCAGAAGTGTTTACAAAGCATATGCAACAATTACAAGGAGTAAGAAGAAAGTTACAGGAAAGTAATGATAAATACAAAGCAATAGTAGATGTCAGAAGAAGATCTAAGGCATTTGAATAAGGAGAGTTGTTGATATTTTACTTAAGGAAAGAGATATTTCCAAAAAGGCACATACAATAAGTTAAAGTGCAAAAAATGGACAATGCAGAATTATGAAGAAAATCAATGATGATGCTTATGAGGTAAGTTTACCACATAATTTTGATATATCTCTAGTATTTAATGTTTTAGATTTATATAAACTCCATGGAGAAGATGGTGAAGATGATGAAGTAAATTGGGAGCAACAAGTTCCAAATAAGAAAGAAAAAATAGTGTAGGTTTTAGATATGAAGACAATAAGCACAAGGCAAGGGAATTATAACAAGTATTTGGTGCAGTTGGAAGGATTATAGTAAGAAGACAATAATTGGATTATAGAATGGGAACTAAAGGAGATTGACAAAGATAAATGGTAGTAGTATAATCAGGATAACTCATAGGATCTGAGTTGTTTTCAACCAAAGCAAAATGATGCAAAAAAAGGCCAACTTCCAGAGGCCATAAATTTTGACCCATAGCTTAGTTTGATCTCTTGCACATGGAAAAATGATTGTATCAAAAATTTTGTTGCTTCCCTAGGCGGTTCTAATGTCCCACCCATGTTTTTAATATATTTTGAAGGCCATACAAGATCATTTAAGGGTCTGAAATTGCGATTTAATGATTTTTCAGATTTTTTCTATTTTTAGAAAGTGTATATTTTTAGAACCAGAAGTCAAATTTAGTTTAATTTCATCCCATAGTCTAATTATAGTGTTTAGGATATTTTGAGATATTTTTGGGCTATTTCAGGTGTTTTTAAACATAGGATTTTTTTATAAATTTTAGTTTATTTTGCATGTAAACTCTAATTTCTGAGTTGAGGCTTATTTAAGCATGTTTTGGGGTTTGTAATTATTTTAAGCAATCAATAAGAATAAATTTCTAAGTATTATTTCTTGATCTTGTTAGTTTTTGGGTTGATTACTCACTCAAGGGAGAAGATTCTTCCATTACCACACGTGCCAACAACTAGCAAAGTAACACTACAATTATCATGTTCTTAATTCCACACTTTCTCTATCAAAGGTGTATTGAATGCACAAGGATTGACTTGTTTACATGATATTGATCTTGATGGTCAATATCTAGGGAATGAAAATGGTGTTGTTAGATTTTATTTCAATCCACATGATTTTATCTAGGAAACATATGTTCATGTGATCGCTCAGGAGGAACCTTTTACCTCTTCACCCCATAGTCCCACCCCATTAGAGAATGTTATTATGTCTGATGATGATATTACATATTTTCCATTAAATAATTTGGTATCAGATAGTAGTACTTAGAATCTTAAAGAGGGAGTTATTGATGTATTATAAAATTTACATGTGTGGGAGTTTTGGGTGAAGAAGTTGATAAAATAAATAAATTCCCATTGTCACAACCAATCTGAGTGAATTTTTTTTTTAGTAGTGAAACATGAATACACAAAGATTGATGCTTTATTTACCCAAGCTAAATATATGATAGTTATTGTTGCTAATAGTTACAATGATAGTATGTTGACTATTATGCTTAATGGGTTGGATAATTTGAATGCAAAAGCCCAAACATATTTTAATCAATAGGTGAAAGATGTCAACCTTGTTGTGATTATGAATGCGAAGAAGGGAAATTTTTTGGTAATGTATCTTCATTTTAATTATATTTCATGCCATACTTATTTTTGTTCAAATAAAATTTCATTTTTTTAAATTGAAAGAAAAATATGAGAATTTGAAAAAAGAAGTTGAGATCCTTAATGTGAATCTAAAAAATGGATGAAAAAGTTTATTATCTGCCATTCAATTCAAGGAGAAGCTTGTTAAGTTGAATAAATAGAACAACACACTTTGAAAAATCATTAAAAAGTAATGATGGGATCCTGATGACTTATTTAAGCAGAAGACAATTACCAATCCATGTCTAATTTCTATAGGAGATACTAGAAACGAAGAAAGAGAAAATCTTGGTCATATTAATTATGGGGTTAAGGATCTTGAAAAGGTATGGATATTGAAAGATGATAGTGGAAAAGAGGATGTTGTGGTTGTGAAATTAGTTGAGAAAGTGGTTGAGAAAGTAGCTGAGTAGTTGAGAATATATTATATAATATTTGTAAACAATATTTAATTTTAAAAAATATATTTTGAATGACAATTGTAAGTTTGGATTTTCATGGATCAATTTATTCAATTTTAATTATTGGATGAGCCATGTAGATTGTAATTTTTTTTGATAGATTTGTTGTTAGGATTGAGCATGAATTTAAATTTGAATTTTATGATGTTGTATTGTGTTAGGCCACCTTTTGATAATTGTGATGCACTTATGAAACTCACATCTCAATATAAATAGATTAAACACACCACATATGAGATAAAGTACCAGGTCATTAACTTATAATATGTGATATTAAGATATTATACACTTAATATATTCATTAACAATTAAATAATAACAAAAACAATATCATTTATATAACAAAACACATAGCTAACACTTCAGATGCTATAGTCAAGCACATAGAAGGCACATAAGAGAGTGAAACCACATCAAACACAGAATAAGAACATAAAATACATTACATACACATTGATTATGATAAAATACATGTAAAATAAATGGAAATTAAAAAATTAATCAATGTATAAAGGAATAAATTATGTACTATGAAGGCACCATACATACATCACAATTGTAGAAAAAAATAGATCTATGAAATAAATATATCGAAGACATAAAGAACCATATTAAGGAGTTGAAATAAATGAATTAAGTCCTCTATTTTTTGTGATATTAACCTACAGTGTTCCCCTTAATAAAATCACAATATTTTAATCTTTTACATTCAACACATACTAAGAAACAAGGAAATGGATTTTAGAAAACATATAATAATTATTGCACATTATGATCAACATGTGAAAAGTACTTACAAAAAATTAGATAAAGTAAAAAATGAATATTATAAACTACAAAACAATTAAAAAATTACAGGAAATTGGAATTTAGAAACTAGAAACTTATAATCTAGTAGTTGAAACAATCCTACACAAACCTGATCATCTCCAGTGATATTTACATCTACCATGTAAGTGCCATATTCAGTGTCATTATTTACATCCTATTTATTTGTTATTGTATTGTTGATGCATCTTCTTTCAGTTAGAGAACTACATGTTGTTAGATCTCTTTCATAAGGAAACACAACATAAAATGAAAAATAAAATCTCAAATAGGTTTCTAAATTTTTATCCAATCTATTTCAAAGTTTTGACTTTATGAATGATAATGAATTGAATACTCTTTCATCTTCCACTAAGACTAGAACCATTTTTTGAAAAATCTCATATAATCAAAAATATTCACTTAGACTTTCTTTTAGTATACTACTAGGATAAAGTTTTTCCATACCCATCTAGTTTCCCCATTTTCTATTTGTTCGCTTAGAATATGATATTTTTCAAACATTGTAATTCAAAAATGAATTGACTAGGTTGTTATTAAATCCTTTCCCAAAATACCTTTTATTTCTACTCCATTCACCTTTATAGACTTATTGAAATGATTTATAAGATAACCCATGTATTTGTGAAATAAATTTCTAATCATCTTTTGACTATTATTACTGTTTAAAAAAATGGGATTCACAACTGCCATGGACTCTAACAAATATTCCCTTTGAAAATGTTCTATGATCTCTATCGATAAGTTTTGTGAAACTATGCTTAGTTTCTTCTAGGTTTCAGATAGAATAGTGTCATACAGAATAGGTGTTATAGGAACTCTTTTATATTTAATTTCTATAAGATCGAGTCTTTACTAAAAAATGTGTATTGGTATCTCCTTTCCAGTAACAATGACAAAAATATTATCATTGATACTCAACGTCAAATAACTCTTAGGGTTCCTTAAATCTATAAAAATTTACCAACTGTTAAAAATAAGGCATTGGAAATTTTCATTCGAAGTGTATAGTATATCTAGAGATTGACATATTCATTTTCTCAGCCATATTAAGTCAACAATATAAATGAATCTCTCCTGAGCATGTTTCATTAAAAAATTCAATAATTTCATATAATGTCAGCAATTTTTTCAAATTTGTTAAAAGGTATAACAAATATTTTGCATGATCAATTTATCTACAATATTTATACATGAAACCTACTAATGATGGATATTCTTAAAAAATTTGGCATGCATGATCATAAATAGAAATCCATTTTGTATCAATGCATTTCAATAGTTTGTTACCTTTAGTCACTCCTATTTCAAATTTGTGGAACTTTAAAATATTTTTGAACTGCTTTACATATAAGCATGTAGGTCACAAATGAGATCCTCTAGTTTTACCACATTAGCAAATTTGATAACTATGTTGTATGCAAGATTCATCTTATGCAAATTTAATAACTATTTTTTATACAATAAATTGGAATCATATATGGGGTGACCTTATTTTTACCTAAAAACACAAACCATTTCTATGCCCCTACATAATTAATGCACAATCAACCCCAACACACGTCAGCTTTGTAGCTATTACATAATCATCCATCTTGGTTTTATCTTTTAAATTTGATACAACCAATTTGTGAATATTTTATACATTGCAATTTTCTACCATTTTATGAACTTATATTAGATGAGATTGCATTGAATAGTAATAAAAAGTATAAACATGCATGTAAACCCAAGTTGTGTTGTCAATTATTTTGACCTCATCAATGGACAATGAGATGAACAATGATTTTTGAACTTTTTATGGCAAATCTTCCTTCTCAACCAATGATAAACATTTTTCCATTTCCCAAGCACCACTATCTAACCAATGTTATTGTAGAATATCTAGAAATCCATTATGTTGAAGAAGAATGTTATAATCTACAAAATTAGAAATAGGTCTACCTTTTTTAGAATGTGGTATACATTAGAGAAATATATATATATTTTACCTTTAGATGGGACTGCACGACTTTTTCAAAATTTGCTTCAATTGTTCCCATTTTCCTAATAAGTTATTTTTTGGCATTTCTTAAAATTTTCATACTCACGTGCATATATTAAATGCATGCATTCTACTACATTTTTCCACCCACGCGTTCTTGTTATCAGTCCATGTACATACTTCACTGTCATATATACTTTTACACAATGTTTCTTAATCATGTCCAATTTTAGTTTCATTCTATGTTCCATTCCTAGTTTCTAACTACATATTATACAACTTCATTTTGTTGGAGTATCATCAACATTTTCAGGCTCTACAGGTTCTATGAAGGGAAATTGTACTACCCGATCCACCTCAAAGGACCTTCCAATTATCCATCTATTTATATTCCTTTGTGAATATTTATAAGTGAAGTTTTCAACTAGACTTTGTGTTTGGTGAGAACCAATAATCTCTTCTCCCCCTTGAGTTTAATTATCATTGTCATAAAAAACCAGAGGAGCATCTTCAAATGGTGGCATGTTATTCTGGTTGATTCTTTCTACTAAGATATTAGTGAGTATTTCTGCGTACAAAATTGTTTTAACGTCATTAAGTAGTTAAATTCAAATTTATGATAAACTAAAAATATATAAATATTTGTATTTTGAGTGAAATTTCATTGTGTTGGATTTTTAGTTGGCTCTATAAAATAAGATAATATGCATGATTTTCTTGATAATTGGCTTGTCCTTTTACCCTTCCCACCAGATGCCATGATGGTCAAAGATGGAACACATCAATTCTGTTATTTGGTTATATAATTTGGTTAAAGAGTAGATGTTACACATTGGTTATGCCATTTGGTGGTCACACCTTTCTCCTTCTTGGCTCTATCATTGAAAAAAATAGTTCTGCACTGTCGTTTGGTATTACCATTTGGTGATACCATTTGGCACTATTATAAGATATTCTCATTTGGTTCCTTCATTTTACACTATCATTTAGTACTATGGTCCTCTGATTCTGGTTTTGCTTGTTGACTTGTTTGATATCAGGTGACAATTGTACTATATATATGTGGTGAATTAAAGTGTAATATTATATATTATTTTAAAAGGTTGGTGAGATGAACCCTAAAATTATATTGATCTGGTCCCATCTGCCAACCCAAAAAATAACTAAATCTAAAATCCAAAAATTAGAACATTCATGAATTAACAAATATTTACTACTTAAATTCACCATCGTAATAAGACTATCATCTGATGCATTTACCCCATTAATTAGTTCAAAATGATTTAATTTATTTGACTTAGTCCAAATTAGGTTCAATTAGTCCCTTGATTTTATTGGTCTCCACATAAAGCTTAATTAGGCCCAAATTAGATTCAATTACTGCAAATTAGGTTTAATTTTCCCATGGTTGATTTTAATTAGTACAAAATAGATTTAATTAATCTAAATCAGATTCAATTAGTCCAAATTAGAATCAATTAGCGTAAATAGTTTTGAAATTAGTCCAAATTACATTCAATTATTCCAAATTTAATTTGTGATAAAATTAGGGTTTAGGGCCAACATGTGTCTTGAAACATGGGCTACTTTAGCTGATTTAATAACATTATAGACTCACGTTTAGTTTCAATAGGTTCTAATTGGACATAATTTCATTCATGTTTCCATTTATGATAAAATTAAGGTTAGCTAAGCCATGTGTTCCAATAGGTTCTAATTGGACATAATTTCATTCATGTTTCCATTTATGATAAAATTAAGGTTAGCTAAGCCATGTGTTGAGTGGATTATACAGTCAATTGAGCCATATATTTGGTTTAGGGGCTCAGTTTTGCCTAAATCATGTCCTTAACTCCACCAATTCACTAATTGGATCAATTCATGATAAAATCAAAATCAATTTTGTCCCAAATCATATCTTGCTCTAGTAGTTAGGTTGAAGGGGTTCAATTTGGCCTCAAAGGTTCAAATTAGCCTCAAATTCCTCCTTACATGAATGAATCCACTATTTCATTCATTATATAGGATGACATCTAGGTTAATCTCATTCTAAAACATATTTTATACTCTAAGTACTTGTTCAACAGGTTCAAAATGGGCTCAATTTACTTTGTGATTACATTTATGATAAAATTAGGTTTTAGGGTTTAGGATTTATGATTATAAAAATTAACTAATTAGCTCAATATATATGATAAAATGATCAAATTTAACCCTAGTCATGTCATAGACTTGCAAAACTAGGTTCAACACGTTCACATTGGTCCCAATTACCTTCATGCAATTGTGATAAAACTAGGGAACCTAAGGGTTGTATTTATCATAAAATTAAGATTTAGGGTTTAATTTTAGTGTAATAGATTTATATACATGTTATGAAATTATGGTTTAGGGAAATTGTATTTGTGATAAAATTAGAGTTTAGTGTCAATATGTCACAAATCATGAGCTAATTTAGCCTCTTTAATCACATTGTGGACTCATATTTAGGTTCAATAGGCTAAAATTCACCATAATTACCTTCATGTTTATATTTTTGATAAAATTAGGGTTAGTTAAATCATATGTTACATACATTATACAATTGATTGATCTCTAAATTTGAGTTAGGGGTTCCATTTTGCCCAAATCACATCCCTAATTACGCCAATTAACTAATTGGAACAATTCATGAAAAAACATGACTTAATTTAGACCTGAATCATATCATGCTCTTGGAGTTATGTTGAAGGGGTTCATATTAGTCTCCTCCATTTAATGAATCAAATATTTGGTTTATTATATCGATGACCTTCTAGGGTTAATTTCACATCATGTTTAAAATTTTAAATAGGTTCATGTGGCTCATTTTGACTCTAATTTATTCCATAATTAAACCAGTTGATATTTGGATTCATTATATAAGTGATGGTCCATTCCAGTTTATTAAGTTCAAAACCAAATCCTATACATGTAAAACTTTCATTTAATGTTCTTTGCTTCAATATATGATGAAATTAAAGACAATCAACCCCCAAATCACATTTTATAGTCATGAAATCAGGTTGAAGGGGCTCAAAATACCCCCAATGTCCTTCAAATCCAACCATGTTTGACTATTCTTTTATATTTTTTATGACATTGGGGTTGATACATTTCTATTGAACCAAGTCACAATGTCTCATACTAGGCTTAGGCCACACATTAAATATTCTCAGTACATTATCACATTCATACATTCTCATCATATCTTTATATAACCTTTTAGCTAAGGCCATAGAGCCAATGAAAATATAATTACATCCTTTTTGTGGTAGTGTATATAGGGGAAAGGTACAAGTAGTGAGCTACACCTACCAATAGATGAATATCATTTTTGTTAAGGTATGCTCCATCGATGGAACATGGACCTATGTGCATAACTATTAAAGTGCACCAAACTTTGAGTATGTAGTATCTTATATAGTTGTTCAACATTTAATTTATAAAATTTAAATAAACAAATCAAATCTTGACAAGAAAGAATCAAGTATTGGTATTATATTGCACAACTATATTGGTACTCCAAAGGTTATGATTTGGTCATAGGTTTAAAAAATCCATTCTATGACTTCTCATGATAAAATCAATTATATCGTAATATGTATAATGACTTACACCTTAAAACCTTAATTATAAGTAGTTATGCCAACATGTTAGAATGGTTAATTTTTTTGAAGTTTAAGGTGATACCAAAACACCTTAATTAGTTATCCAAAATTAGCTACCTTTCCCCTATCATGATATAATTCACTTTACAATTTAAATTATCATGATATGGCACTATTAAGGAGATCAAGAACATAGATATTATCATAAAAATGCACACCCATAGAGAAATTTAGGGGTTTTTATTTTGTTATGAATAAATAACACGTATGTGTTATAATGCATACACATTATGGCATGTTTGAATTTAAATCCCAAGCCTTTTCATTAGAAAATGGCTACAAAATGATCTAATAGTGGTTTCATTAATAATATTGGTAAGTCATAGAGCCATATTAAAGCAAATTACTTCAGTTTCCTTAGTGTTTTATGCTAAAGGGTTCAATAGATAAACACACCAAATAAATCAAACTATTTGAATATAATAAGATAATGTTATTCATTTTGAAACATATGACAAATAATGGGAATTTACCTATCAAACCATGTGCAATAAATATGTGTTTATTAATTTACATTTTGTTTTGATCTTTAATAGTAATTTGAAACAGTGTCAAGATAGTGATCAAACTATGTGTTTTGTTTGTCTTGTGTTCTAACTATTTTTGCCTTGTGGATGCTTTTATTAGGTTCTTGATACTAATGTCGATGAAGGCATATATGTTCACCATAGGTGTCCATTTTAGAATGTGTATAGTAATGACAATAAATATTTACTGAAGGTTCTCTATTAAATGTAAATTTATCCTATGCTTTGGAATGGATCAGAATGTGTGAAAACTCTTGCCAACAAGTAAAATACTATATCTCTTTCCCTTGACATCCCATAACATGGTAAAAATTAGTTAACAAATGATTTTAACTAACCCTTAAAACCCTTCTTATTTCCAAGTGCTTCCTATATATCCATATACTATCAAGAGTGCCTCATACCTGAATGCAAAATTCCCTTTTAGGTATGTGTGTGAATGATGATTGTAAAACTATAAGCTATTTATCCTATTAAAACCATTGGTACAAGAAATGCAAGTGAAAATTTATTGTAAAACAATCTAGACTTTTAGTTATAGTAATTTTGAATTTGGTTTAGTTCAATAGCTCTTAGATATGGCAAGGTGTATGTGAATTGAGGTTCTTGCTTTGATAAAATGAACAATGCCATACCTTTTTATATATACGTTTATCTTAATTTTGAATTAGGACCTAGTGGAATGTAAAATTAGAAAATATAATAAACATATGAGGATAAAAAAATAGTCACAAGGGAAAATGTATAGGAAAATAAATAGAAGATAATCCTAGACATTTACGTCAGGTTTTGACACTTGCATCAATGCATGTGTCTAACCCAAGGTTAGGTGTATAATTGATAAAAACATATAGATAACCAAAACACATGTAGCTATCCCTATAATACAATGGATAAAGGAAACATAGAAAACATGTATGCTAAAAGGGGAAGATAAAATAAAATAATAGAATACAGGATTGAAGAGGTTAACATGAGACCATGCCACTAGATGTAAAACTCTCTATCAAGATGCCTACACATGCAAAATCTATGAAAATGTGTTTATACCAAATATGGGTATCTACATTCCCCTCTCCTCCCATTAAATCTAGTACTGCATGAAAATGAAATTACTAGTTTAAAGGAAGTGAAAATGTGTACCTTGGTATGTACAACACACCTTGTCTTTGCTTAAACTATTTTTGAATACTTATACTTAAATTTTACTTAAAACCAAAATTATGTCACAAAATAATCATTGTATATGTATATGATTCATAGTGATTATTATGTAATTTTTCTAGCTCCACTATGGAGAATAGAGAAGTATAAGGTGACTTCAGATCTCATCCATCTATTGGAGAGGAAAATGAACTAGTTCAGAAGTGGTAAATTGGGTTTCACCCTAGATATGCTATGTTTGGAATAGGGGAGTTTGGTATGTGATCATGCACCCATATCATATAGGAGGAGTGGCTCTATGGTCATCAAGAGTAATACATCTCAACCAACACAACTCGAATGTGAACATTTACATGATCTAGTGTAGGGTAAGTGATCTGCTCATACCATAATATATATCTAGTGAGGGTGGATGATTTAATAAAATCCAACCTATAATTATTATAAATTTATATTATTTAATCAAGTCTAACTTATAATATTATTAAGATTGAGTGTTATAATCAACTCAACCTCCCTAGAAGTAAACCAACTATTAATGTAGATTGGCTTGATAACTATCCATAAAAGTCTAACCTGTGTCTAATAATAGAACATAATAGTATTTTAAATCTAAAAATTCTTTTATTTTGAAATTTTCAATTCCCATTACATGAAATATGTACCTCATATATGTCACAAACTGAAACCTATGTATAGGAACAATACCAATGTATATACCCTTGCCATAAATGTGTATTTGAACCATATAGATGTGAAATATAATGAATCTAAAATATATGAAATTATGGAGAACGTGTTTCAATAACATGCTTCAACAATAATCTGTATAATCTTAGAACTGGTGTAAATGTGGAGAACATGTTTCCATAACATGCCCCCACTATAATATGAAAAATCTAAGAACATGTGTAAATGAGGAGAACATGTTTCCATAACATGCCCCCACTATAATATAGAGAATATGTGAAAGTGTGGAATCCATGCCTCTGTGACATGCCGCCACCAATATACCCCTCATTTTGATGTGAGGGGAAGAAAAAAGTAGTAGCCATTACATCGTAAAAGGATGAAGTTGTTAGGATACAGGTCAACCTTATAGGATTTGATTACAAATTAGTTATATGATTTATTAATTTTATAAGAGTGGAATGTAATCAATATGTAGTAATATTCATGAAGTTAAATAATGCCTATATATAGTAAGAAAATTTAAGCGATTTTTTGTTTTGAACAAACATTTTACGAGAGTGGTAATAAAATGGAAGATCACGTTATCCAGATCCCAACATAACTTTCCATTTTTAACATGTAAAATGAATTCTCAAATAATGGGAATTTGAAGTGTTGACCATTGAAAAATTAAGGGATATATATTGTGTTTTGAAAACAAATTTTCATTTCATTTGCAATTTTAACCTTTTATAATTTTTGCTCAAAAGATAAATTTTACAATGCCACAAAAGAGAGCTCCATGAATTTTATGATTTGACATCCTTTAGATAGCCCCATGTGGATAGGACATTAGTGATTTGGTAAGTATATTTACTTACAACTTATTTAATTATTTTTAATTTTTCAAAATGTGTTAATTTTATTAATTTTTTTTACTTTTTAAAAGTTGATGGACACCTCTATTGGCATCTTAGATAGTAATGTCAGTCAGTTAACATTAGTGTCCAAATTTGAATTGAAGCATCCAATGTATGTGTCCTAACTAGATGTTATTTTCCAATACTATAGTAAAACTATATTTTTGAATTTATTAACTATAAATATATGTTTTCACATGGAAATGTATTGATTAACACTTATTTTATTTTGGAATTTTTTATGTGTATAAGGATGTGGATATATGGAATTTATGGCATGGGATACATTTTTAGACCATGGTAGAGATAGGTTTGGATCCAACTGACTAGGCCTTTATTAATTAGGTAGGATTATGTTATGGACCCTGATTTAGACATATTCTATATGATATCTCATTGTAACATTAGATGAGAAATGGAATATAGATACTTGTATTTTCTAACTCCCTATAGAGGAGATGAAAGTCACTTTGGAGGGTGTTTATTGCATTATTTGGCTACCCATCATGGGTGAGAGAGTGTAATTTATCAGAGATGGGAGTTATGAGTATATTTAGTAGTCCCATAATTAAATAACTAGGTAGAGAAAAATAGAGTGTAAAGCTGAGTAACATGATTTAGATAGATATTATCATTAAAGGTAATGTTTCATAGATAAAAAAAATTATTTGTCTCTTACTAGCTTGATTTATGATAGTAAATGGTGGTAATGTGTCTATTTCATATTAGATGTATTAAATTATATGACATATTGAGGAGCAAGGTATGATATATTTATGGGGTCATACATTATTTTTAGATTTTTATATCTTCTATATGGAGATTCATGGTGGTGGTATCAAAGCTAGTACCTTATTAATGTTTAGGCATATGAACATATTATAATAGTGTGCCTAGTTGGTGGACCCACAATAGAGTGGGCTCATCTTCAGGTATTCATCAAGAGATGGGTATTCCCTTGTGGTATATTACATACCACAATGGAGTATCCTACTATTATAGATAATTTGATAGAAAATCAAATCACATGGCATCTAAACATGACATTTATTGGGTCACCTAAGGGTGGACATGAGCTACAGAGGATCCAAGTGAGGGTGTGATTAATTGACAAGTTTCCTAGTGTTTATGAGTTATTTCAGTATGATATTTTTCTTATAAATTTTAATATATAATAGGGGTACCATAGGATCCATATATTTTGCATCAAATAATCAACAGTTGGCATAGGCCCAGTAATAGACAAGCTCCAACACCTGTTAACCTAGCCCATCGATCAAGTGGTGAGAAAGATCTCATCATACCCTAGCTATAGAAGATGATGTGGGATGAAAACATGCTTATATAAAATGTTGGTTATGGGACATTTTTCCATTATTATTTTTTTATTTATAGTTTACCCACCATGTACTGTATCTGTATTTCAAAGAGGTAGATGATACACTAGTAATGGTGGAGCTTTGGTGAGACCACAACCCACTAATCAGTTGGCTATTAAAGACACATGTAAGTAGATTATTTTTATTTTTATTTTATTGATATATAAAAAGTAACTAATTAATTTTTTTTTATCAATTTGTTGTTAGCAATAAAAAGTGGTTTGTGGTAGTAGATTAAGCTAGAGAAAGAGAATTATTTTCACTAGTTTCATTTGATTGATCTAAAGAAGGACAAATATTTTAAATATTATCATTACTTTAGAAATAAGGCCCACATTCTATTTTAAATATTATCATTACTTTCATTATTTGAAATGAAATTAAAAAAAAATCATTTTTTTTTCATATTGAGAATTTTTGCATGAAACAATGTTACTTTAAACATCATAAGTGCTAATTTATTGCATGTCTATTATATCATATTTATGTGATGCACTCACAAATTTATCATTTTAAATATTTTACTGATTTATCCATTATACAAATAAATAGAGGAGAAATAAACTCCTTATATTTAAATTTAATAAGGTTATAATCACACTCATAACCATATGACAACATGCTATGATCCTCAATGCATTCATTTAGACTTTATTTTTCATAATTAGTTTGTTGATTACAATAGTTTGAAGTAAAGTAGGAAGATTGAGTAATTTCCTTATATGCCATAATATCCTCATATGAAATATATTATTCATAGAGAATATCAATCTAATGATACACAAAATGGGATTTCTTAGAGCTTGTTGTTTATGTAAACATGTTGAGTAAGGCTAAAAATTTATATGCAACCACATAGAGGAGAAGAAAAATCCTACAGCATAAATAAAATCAAACATTATTTAAGCTATGACGATGTAACAAATCAAATCTAAAAAATAAATACAATAATATGAACATGAGTTTACGTAGAAGGAGAAACCTTATATGCAATTTCAGCATTTGGTTTGTTTGAGTAGGAGTTTCCTTTTCTCTCACATTTATTTATTATGGGATTTTTATCTCACTTGGAGTTTTTATACTTTCATGGACAAGATTTCTTATGTGTATTTCGAGTTATATTTTGACCAGATGAAGAGGAATTAACTTCATTGACTGACTATTTTAGGTATGGGAGTTGTGCTTCCATTACTGGATCTCTGATCGCCTTTCTTGGGGGGTGTTACTTATGCACTCCTATTTGTACATATCTATTGGTGAGATATTATTCCATGGAAGATTGGTTTTGGATTTTTTTTATGCAATATTATCCTATATGTAGTTTCATTTCATTAAACCTATTGTGTTTTGTACATGCTTGAGTTGTGCCTATCATAAACTTATGCATTCACTTGATCAAGATCTCTTGGCATCCACTATGATATGGTATCAGAGCAACTTTGGTATTTGATTATATATATTTTTTATTGTTGTTATTTTCATTTGAAATCATGATATTTATTATTTGAAAGTAAATCTAGTTTCACAATCCATTTGTCAAAGTTTTCCATCTTTAGTGGAGTCATTTTTTTTGTAGAACTAATTCACTGGCTGCCATTATCGCAGTTTCTATGGTTTCTCTATGACCGCATGTTTTGTGTTCCTTGGTACATTTTTGTAAAAAAAACCTGCATTCCTTCATATAACATTGGGTTTTGAATCCTATGTTTGATATCAGCCTTTGATCAACCTCAATTGGTTCTCTTTTAATACATAAGGGGATTGGTTAGGTTTAACATTATTAGTTGAGATTTTTTATTTTTTTATAAAACTATATATTTTGGTAAATATTATAAAATAAAGTGTTATTCATTTTTTCACTTTCTCACATTATTATTTCTTCCTTGGATACATTATTGACTGAGTTTGACATCCTCTTTTGTTTGCAAAATCTCATCTTTTAACTTATTACACTGATTGCTCAAGATGCACTATTGACAAAATATGATATATTTTTAACATGCATTTGGAAAATTTGGGGGGGGTTAACCATTTCATAGCTCATGGGGGTGTATTTTTATTTTTTGGGTTTCTCTTTGCATTCCACTTTCACTTATATTTGTATAACAAATTCAACTTGCACTACTACTGCAACTTATTTCTGCACTAATGGATTCAAGTTTAATCAAACCACTAACTCTATTTAACTATCAAAAATGGAAAATAAATATGATAGTCATTCTAAGGAGCAAGGATTTGTATAGAATAACCATGGGTGATGAAACTAAACCTAGCATAGATATAGAGGTAGTTAAGTGGTATAACCTTAATGATTAATCTTATGGGTTATTATGTCTTTTTGTAGCACCCGATCTCTTATTTCACTTGAGCCTCCCAATCACCTCATGATGTATGGACCATTTAGGGTAAATTATTTGGGGATACATATGTTATGAGAGGTCACGATCTTGAAAATTAACTCATTAGCCTAATTCCTTAGAACTTTGACATCTTTCATGATTTATTCACTAAGTTCAAGTCCTTGAAATTATAATTTAAATAATGTGGTATAAATAAATAAGATGACCAACTTGTTATTTATATACTCTCTAAACTAAGTCCTGACTATTCAGACTTTGATTCTACTTTCTATGCCATTAAAAGTGCATTGGGCATTGCATCAAAAATGTCCTCTTTATATTCTTTCATTACCTACTTAACCATATAAAAATATAATTTGATCCATATGAGAACATTTAAGTCTAGAAAACCTCAAGCCCTAATTGATGGGAATGTAAAAGCAAAGACTTAAAATAAAGATAATAATAATAATAATAATAATAATAATAATAATAATAATAATAATAATAATAATAATAATAATAATAACGATTAAGAGAAGAAAGAATCAACCTCTACCAAAACCAACACTGAAGCCTTCTCTTCCTATGGAAAACCTAAGAAATAGAATGTTAAGTGTGCCTGCTCTAAGAAAAATTGGCATGATGAAAGAAAGTGCATGAAGAAGATAATAAATCACCTAACTCTTCTCCTAGAGAATAAAAACATAGCTATTTCTGAGTCCATCAATCAAAATTCATCTACCTAAGATTATACTAAGGCAAAGGGCAAGGGGAAAGAGAAATATAAGTGAAAGTCTCTTATAGTTAGTTACAAATTTAACATATGTATGGGTTATTAGCTTGGGTGCTTCTCACCATATGGTTTCTTCACTAGTTGACTTTTCTTTTTTAGATCCTTCTAACATGTCTTCTATCAATTTGGGTGATGAAACTTTTGTACCTATTATAGGAAGAGGGTCTATTGAAATGGAAGGAGAAACATTCAATAATGTTCTAAGTGTCCCTTATCTTTCAACCAATCTCATATCAATGTATCAAATCACTCATATCATCAAAGAAATGAAGGTTGGGTTTTTACTAGATTCAGTTAACATTAGGCAGTTGCATAGTGATTCTATAGTGGTAGTGGGGTAGGGAAGATCACCAAGTCAAGTTATAAACCTTCTCACATTTTACACCTGATTCTTCTATAACATCATTGTTGATTCATTTAGATTGAGTTAAAAAATTATGTCATGACTGGGTTGTCCACCTTAACTAGTACTACCTTGAACAACTTATAAAAAATGACATGGTCATAAGCTTGCCTCGAGGCTAATTCTCTAAGGTAATTTTTGAGGGTTCCTCTCTTGGAAAAAATCCTAAATAAAGTTTTTACAATGGTAAATATTGGAGGGATTTACAAGAATTTTAGTTGGTACATAGTGATATATTTGGGGCTTTTCCCAGTCTATATTTTATAAGGGCTAAGTACATTCTCACTTTCATTAATGATTTATCGATATATACATGGTTCTATGTTCTTAAGTAAAAGTCTACAGATTTTGAATATTTTCAAGACTTCAAGGCACTTTTTGAGAAATAATTTGATAAACTCATCAAGGTTCTTAGACTTGATAATGGAGGTAAATATGTTATCAACACATTTGAGTAGTTTTGAAACATAAAGGGGATTGATTTGTAGGGGATTGTTACTTACATTCCTCCATAGAATGGAGTTACAAAATGTAATAATATGTCCTTGAAAGAGATGACCATCTATAATATTCACTCTAAGTCTTTAGCACCTTAGTATTGGGCCAAATCCATTAATTGTGGTTTTTATATTAATAAAAGGGTTCCTCACAAATATTTGAAAGGCATAACACTATTTGAATCTTGGCATGGAAGGAAACCTAATGTTAAGAACCTTAAAGTTTTTGGATTTCAATTTATAGCATGTATACTGAGGAAGATATGTAAAGCTCTAAAACTGTATTCTGAGTCTTGCATCTTTTTAAGTTATCTAGATGGTGTTAAGGGGTACCTTGTTATACATCCAATGCCACATGTGTTGTTCATAGAGATAAGTGTTCACTTTAAAGAGTCTCCCAAAGACTCAACACTTGAATCTTCTCTTTCATTGGATTCACATAGGTTTGATGATTCTTTTGTTAAATAAAATCGTACAGAGCAAGTACCTGAACTAGGGTCTTCATATTCTTCTTTCAATTATGAAAGTAAGGGAAGTGATGGGGAGTCTTCTACATCCACCTCTAGTCATGTTTCATAGGATGAGGAGTCAACACCTAACTCAACCCATCCAAGCCCCTTTGTACTAGAAAAAACATTTCAGAGTGCAGACACTTGTGTAGGGGATCCAATAAATGATAGACATACTATGAGAAGATTATAAGAGTGGTCCAGATGGATTATTCTATTCAATTTCAAAATGACATACATACATAATTTGGATAGTGTTATGAAAGAATAATATTCTTCCTTGATCAAAAATCACACCTTGACTTCACTTCCTAAGGGAAGGAAGATGGTTTGATGTATGTGAATATATCAGACCAATTTTACAATAGACGGGTCAGTCGATAAGTATAAGACATGATTGGTTTCCAATTATTTTTCATAGGTAGATGACATTGGATTCTTAGATATATTTATAACTATTTCAAAGATGACTTTAATCTAACTCACAGTAGCCATAACAGAAGCACATAGTTAGGATGTGCACCAGATAGATGTGAAGAGTCTCTTTCATCATGTAAAATTTGAAGAGGAGATCTACATAGACCATCCACCTAGGTTTATTCAAGATCCATCCTTAGTTTTTAGACATAATAAATCCATATATAGCCTCAAACATGCCCCTCATGCTTGGTAATACAAGATGGATTCCTTCCTCCTTACTTCAGGTTTGACTAGGTTTCATTGAAACCCTAATGCATACCATTTTTGGTATATTGATTATAAACTGATACTGATATTTTATGTTGACGATATTTTTATTATAGAGAGTTCCTCATCATATATTTCATCAATGAAGATATTTCTACATGATATTTTGACATAATAGACTTGAATCTTCTACAATACTTCCTTGGCATTGAGATTTGATAGTTTAATTCAAGGATTTCACTTGCACAACCCAAGTATGTTCTCAATATTTTGGCTTGGTTTCACATAGATGATTAAAAGCCATATTTGATTTAATTTCCATCACGAGTCAAACTTTAGGATGAATGTTCTACACCTTCAGTTGATGTCACTCGAGATAGATAACCTATTGGTAGCCTCATTTATCTAACTCATATTAGGGTTGATATTTCATATGCAGTAGGCATTGTTTCATGATTTATGTATGAGACCCATGAGATACATTAGAAATAAACCAAGCAAATGGTCCACTACATTCAAGGATATTATAGATTTGGGATTCAGTATATATTTGGCATAGAGACTGACTTGTTTGGTTTTACAAATTTAGATTCAGGTATCATTACTCATAATCTTCAATCCACTTTAGGTTACATCAATTCTTTGGATTCTAGTCCTATTAGTTGGTGTAAAAAAAAGAAAATTTTTATTGCTATATCATCTATAGAAGGTAGATTACAAGGGAGATATCAACATAAATATTATGGCTATTTGGTTTCAAGGGATGCTATTCGAGTTTGGCATTCCTTTTAGGCATCCGAATATCATCTATTGTGATAACTAGAGTACCATTCAGATATGTAGTAATCTAATTTTGCACCAAAAGAGAAAACACATTGAGATTCACATGCATTTTTTTTTAGAATCTTATCCATGGTCAGGTCATCGACATGATATTTTAGTGGTCTTTAGAATAGGTTGTAGATATCTTTGCCAAACCCTTCATTTAGAGCTAAATCATTCATCTACAAGCTCTTTTTAAGGTGCAATCTACATCATTAACAAAATCATCCTCATAGGGGATTATATCCTCTTGAATTATTTTATGCCTCTCTTTTGTGTTAGAGTTTTTCCTATGGGTTTTCTCCTTTTCTCTACTTTATGGGAGATTACTTTGTATTGGGTACTTAATTCAGGACTACTTATCAAGACCCAATTTTTTACACTACCCACCTAAGTCATGATTGTGAGGGTTGTTAGAGTAGGGGTTTTATTTTTTCCCATCTTTATTTATTATGGGATTTTTACCTTACTTGGATTTTTCCTACTTTCATGGATAAGATGGCTTAGGCGTACTAGGAGTTAAATTTTTACCAGATAAATAAGAAGTAACTTAGTTAACTAGTTATTTTGGGTATTGGAATTAATCTTCTATTATTGGCTCTATGTCCACATTTCTTGGGGAACTTAGTTATGCACTCCTATTTGTACATCTCTCTTATTGAGATATTGTTCCATAGAAGATTAGTTTTGTCTCTTGTTTAAGAAATATTAATGTGTATGCGATTTCCTTGTCTTGTAGATATTATGTTTTAGATTATGGTAAAAGCAGGTTTTGAAGGGACCTCGAAACCCTTTAACAGAATAAGAAAAGATAAAGCATTAACAACCACAAGGAAAAGCAATCCTAAAACCTACTGAAGAGCAGCAACAAAATCAAGTTTTACAGGGACCTGAAACCACAAACATAGTCTAATAAAAGTACCCAAGTTTTACAAGGACTTGAAACCTCAAAGAACTTATAGCATAGGGTAAATAATACTAAAAATATATATATCTTTAGCATTCTTCCCTGGCCAAAAATGCAGGTTGCCATTGCAATAAACAATAATGACACACAAGCATTTACCGTGATAATAAAATTCCACAAAATACCTTTGGTTTCTTAGTCACTTAGATTTGATGGAGACACCATCAAATCCAGTAATAATGATGGCCATAGCCATGTCAAGAAAAAGGCCGTGCTCCACCATGCCCTCAAACCCTAAAATCTCACTCTCAGCCATCAAAGACAGGTGGCTTGAATTTCCAGTCCTGCCATGGGAAGGGTTGCCTAGATCTATCGCCACGTCATGCGCATGGAGCTCATTGCAATTATAGTCCCAAGGTGCTCCACTCAAAAATCTGGTCTAAGGCTGTGAAGCCATGCACCTACTCCATATAAAACACCGATACCACTGAGAAGTCAATAACTCTGCCTCCTATCAACATTTGTTAATGATCTCATCCTTTGAATATTGTACCTTCATCAGCGTTCACCTCTTGCAAGGACAAAGAAGTAGATCTGGTGTCAGATCAAGACACCACCTTGGAATTCCTCATGCATTAAACTCTTCGACCCTGGGCTCAAAATGAAGAAGGTGAAGAAACCCCATCAATACATTGGCCCGGTAGAGCGGGCAGCTGGACTCGGACCGATAGAGCCGAGTGTCATGTAGATATTATGCTATGCACATTCTTGAATTGTGTATAGTATAAACCACTTTATTTGTTTGATCCATAGATTTTGTCATCCACTCCAATATGGTTCACTCAATAAAAGAGGTCAGTTTCATTGAAAAATATATGGTAAAGGGTTAAATATAAAAATAAACTAAGCAAATAAAAATATTTGAATGCAATATGACAATGTTCTAAATTCAACAATATATGAAAAATAATGGGAACTTACCGACCAGCCCATGTACAAAAGATATAACTAAATACTATGTAACCAAGGGCTAAATAGAGTGTGTCTTATTGTACATTATGTTATGAGATGTAATAGTCATTTTGGGTAAGTTCACAAAGTTGTGGGATAAAAAGTGGCCTACCTATAGACATGAGTTTCCTAAAATTTAATAAATATGAATACTTGTAAATAATTTGAGATATCTACACTCTAAATTTGAAGATAGTTTAAGAACATGAAATGTAGCATTCTGAGTCTAGTTTCCAAAACATGATTTTTTTAAAAAATGGTTAAGTATAACTAGGTCAAACATCCAAAATTTGAAGAGGACCTCATATTTTTTTCTTAAAACATAGTAGATAGATGGTCGTGCAGTGCACCATTTTTGTAACAATGTTTAATTTTATTTGAAACCCTTTGGGGTAAATTTTGATAAGATCTTCTAGTATGTCACGTATATTTTTTTATATTTTTCAATGAATAATTTTTTTATGAATTTTTCAAGTAAATAGATCCTAAAAAGTGACAAAAAATGGATATCCATCCATGTTGTGTGCCTAACTACCTTTTTTTTTTGGATGTGTGTATAATTAGACCTAGTTTGTTACCATATAACTTGTTTTTCAATTAGATCAACCAAACAAAATTTACATGAATATGTATATTTATGTATGTTTGTGGTATGTAGTGGCCTAGAAAGGCATAGTTAGAAATGAACATAGTTTGAAACCTTAAGAGGAAAGCATGCTCATCATGATGGTATTATGTTTTTGAATTTTTAGGTTGAAATTATTAGTGTATTTGGAAATCAAAGATTATTTTTTTTATTTTTTTATCATACCTTTCAATACTCAATTGTACATTGACAGTCCAAGCCTTTGACTCAGGAATCCAAGCCATTTCCAAGCCAAAAGGCATAAGAATTGAATTCAAATTCAATTATAATGATCATGTTAATAACATGATCATGTTAATAAAATTATCACATTAATAACATTATCAAATTAATAACGTGATCTTGTTATATATTTTTAACACCCTAAAACCCGAATAGGAGACATGAGGCCTAGTAGTCTTAAGATCAAATATTGTTTGATTAAGATTATTGTTCAGGACTAATGTTCTTGTTAAAAATTGATAGCATTGAATGATAATTGGAGATGTATTAACCTATGAGTCAATTTATTATTATTTTGATCCCAATATGGTGTGCACAATCAAGCCTTTACATCCTAAATTGATAGTAGATGGACATATTTAATTAGATGGA
Organism: Torreya grandis; assembly: GCA_037957365.1. Lineage (NCBI taxonomy): Eukaryota > Viridiplantae > Streptophyta > Pinopsida > Cupressales > Taxaceae > Torreya > Torreya grandis. The sequence goes on from JARHVA010004777.1 coordinate 1,283,977, forward strand.
GCTTGGTTGGCCCCAATTCATATCAAACTAGAATAAATATGTGGTTTTTTATAATATGGTGTGAAATTACAAAGCCAATTGACATCATATAGACATAATTCCTTTCTTAGGGCTCATTTAACCCTGATTGTGTATTAGATTGAACTAAATATTTAATTGGTTTAAGATGGTGTGTTATCAAATCCTTAATTAACATTATATTGAAGGAATTCATTGCATGGGGACTGATTACTCTTAATTATAGATTATATTGAAGGAAATACTTGATTGGTTAAATATGATGTGCAATTAGGAAAAAACATTCATAATGCATATTAGATGGACTTAATTCCTTGCATGGTGTGCAAAATGCCTTGATTGATATTAGGTGAAAGTAGTTAATTAGATATGAATTGGTTGTCCCTAATTATGTATATTATTGAAAGAAGTATCAATTTACTTAAAATTTTGTAATTAGAGCCCCAAATGACATTACATGGATGTAATTCATTGCTTGTGGATTGAGTGGTCCCAATTGCATATCATATTTAACTTAAATAATAAATTGGTTCCATATGGTGTGTAATCAAGGCTAATGGAACCCAACCAACATTATATGGACAAAATTAATTTCATAGGGCTTGGTTGGCCCCAATTATGTATAATATAACACCAAATACATGATTATCTAGATATAGTTTACAATCGGGGCTAACAAAGTCATAATTGACATGAGATATATTCAATTACTTGCATAAGTTTTGGTTGGACATAATCGTATATTCAACATGACTAAATACTTGGTTGATTCAATATGTTATGTATTTGGGACCAATAGAGCCCCTTGTTAATAGTAGAAGGATGAAATTTTTTACACAAGGCTTGTTTGGACTAAATTTTATATCATATTGAACCAAATATTCTTTTAGTTGAATTTGGTGCACAATCAAAATCCCAATTGTTAATAGATAGATGTAATTCCTTAAAGAGGGTTTAATTGTTCCTAATATCATATCATATTTAATCAAACACTTAATTATCTGAATAAGGTGTGAAAGTAAGCAAATTATGTTGACATAATTCCTTGGGCAAGCCTCGATTGGCCCCAATTATGTATCATCTAGAATTAAATACTTGATTGGTTCAATATTTTATGCAATCAAGGCCAAATAAGCCCCAATTTCCATTATATATTAATATAATTCCTTACACACAGATCCTTTGGACTGATTTTTTTATCAAATTAGAAAAATACTTATTTTTTAAATATGGTGAGAACTTGGATCCGCAATTGATATCATGTGGATGAAATTCCTTACATTGAGGCTTAGTAGATCCCAAAGATCCATTTATCACCAGTTAAAAGCCTTTATATATATTAATAATTAGGTTCATAGGGATGAATTTGGTTAAAATTACATCACTCATTACCACAATTGACTTTGTAGGCTCAATCTATGATCTAGGTTCAAGGAGATCAAATTTGCCCCAATCACCATCACAATTGTACCTTATACACCCTAAAACCTATACCCTAAACCAAAATCCATGAACTTACTAATCTTTAAACTCTAAACCATTAGTTTAAAATCTTTAAACTTTTAACCAATCATTTTAGCCCAAATTAATATCATTTAAACTAAGAATTAAGTCCACATGGCTCAGTTTGGCCTAAATCACATGACTGATTGCCCCATTTGAATAATTCACTCAATATGCATGATGACATCCATGGTATAATGACAAACCAAAAACACATTCTATAGTCACAAATGGGTCCAAGTGATTCAAATTGTCCTTAATTATCTTTGTGATTGACCTTGTGTACCCTAAACGATATATACATTAAAACCTAAGCCATAAACCATAAACCCTAAATACTATACCCTAAATTAGAAACCATAAAATTTCCCTATTTATAATTTTTAATTTAGGCACAATTGACATCCTTTGTAGTAATAATTAGGTTTGAACATGGCATAGATCAATTAGACATTAATATATAGGTATTTAAACCTAAACCCTATGCCCTAATCCCTAAAACATAAATTCTAATCCCTATGCCTTACTTCCATATACATACTAAAAACATACATTCCTTATGATATAACTGATTTTATCATGAGTTGTCATAAAATTTAGCTTTTAAACCTATGGCCAAAACTTAGCCTTTGGATTACCAATCTAGTTGTGTATCTAAAGTAAGTTGGGGATATTTCAAGCCCCTTCAACCTAATTAACCAAAGAGGAGGATCTATTTAATTATTTTAATTGAGGAGGCATTTTAATCTAATTTTAACCCCTTCAATAGCAAGATATAGTTTGGGGAAAAATCAAAATATCAATCGTCTATCATGAATTGATCTAATTAGTCAATTTTTGCAATTCCTAGTGTGATATTGGAAAATTTGAGCCCCTAAACCAAATATATGGCTCAATTAGTTGTATAACATGTACATAGCATAATTGAGCCTAATTTTATTAGAAATGCAAACATAAAGGCAATTCAATCATAAAGAGGTGAACAAGCAACTCAAATGTTCTTCAATTACCTTAGTGATTGGACTCTATATCCAATATCTTAAACCCTAAATCATATACAATCTATATTTAACCCTAAACCATGTACCATTTACATTAAAACTTAATCCATAAGACCTAAAACCCAAAACATTTAAATTATAGACCCTAAATCCTAAACAAATAAATTTAACCCCAATTAATATCCATTATATTTATAGTAAGAATTAGGTTCACAAGGATGAACTTGGTCAAAATTGCATCACTCATTGAACTATAATTGACTTAATTGTCTCAATATATGATGATGTTGGGGCTAATTGACCTCAAAATCACATTCTTTACTCACACGTATACATTCAAAGAACTCAAATTTGCTCTAATTGCCTTCATGATTATACTTTATATACCCTAAAACCTATACCCTTAACCCTAATCATTAAATTTCATAATCCCTAAACTCTAAACAATAAATATAAACTCTTTAAACCTTGAGCAAATAGTTTTAGCCAAAATTAACATCATTTAGTTTAATAATTATGTTCACAAGGCTCAGTTTGGCTTAAATCACACGATAGATTACCCCATTTGACTAATTCACTTAATATACATGATGACATCTAGGGTATAATGACAACCCAAAAATACATTCTCTAGTCATAAATGGGTTCAAGTAATTTAAATTGTCCTCAATTATCTTTGTGATTGACACTATGTACCTTAAACAATATATACATTAAAACCTAATCCCTAAACTATAAACCCTAAACACTATACCCTAAATTGTAAACCATAAGATTTCCTTATTTACCAATTAATTTAGTCCCAATTAACATCCTTTGTAGTAAAAATTAGGTTCACATGGCATAGAGTGATTAGAAAAATTATATACAGGTCTATAAACCTAAACCCCATGCCCTAATCCCTAATGATTAAAACATAAATTGTAAGACCTATTACCTAATTCCCACTACATGCCACAAGCATACCTGCCTTATGATATAACTGATTTTATCATGAAGTGTCATAAAGTGCATTTTTAAAACCTACATCAAAAACTTAACCTTTAGAGTACCAATCTATTTGTGCATCTGAAGTAAATTGGGGTTATTTTGGGCCCCTTCAACCTAATTACATGAATATAAAATGTGATTTAGGGGTTGATCAACTCCAATTTTCATAATCACTATCACAATTATACCTTATATACCATAAAAACCATACCCAAAGCTTTAATGCTTGAATTTCATAATCCCTAAACTCTAAACCATAAATATAAAATATTTAAGTGTTGAACAAATAATTTTAGCCCAAATTAAACTCCCTTAGACTAACAATTATCTTTAAAATTTACCCTGTGTACCCTAAACCTAATCCCTAAACACTATACTGTAAATTGTAAACCAAATTTTTTTCTTATTTACCAATCGATTTAGTCCCAATTAATATCCTTTGTAGTAAAAACTAGGTTCACACATGGCATAGAGTGATTAGACATTATATAAACCCTTAAACCGAAACCCTACATGCCTTAATCCCTAATCCCTAAATCCTAAAAGAGAAATTGTAGTCCTTAATCCCTAAAACATAAATTGTAAGCCCAAATTTCTAATCCATAAATCCTATGCACTAATGCCTTAATACCTTATCCATAATCCCTTATCTATATTAATTATAATATGATCATGTTATTTAATAATTTAATCATGTTATTCTTAATATATGAAATACTCGGTTCCCATTTCCAATTACAAACCCCAAAGCTTATATTAACAATAACATGATTATGTTATTACATAATGTGATTGTGTTATTACATACCATGATCGTATTATTGTTAATATAATATTTTTAATCTGTTGGATGGAGTAGAACCTTATACAAAACATAACGTGATCACATTATATAATGTGATAACGTTATAGAACGTGATTGCATTATGATTATTTTAGAATAAGCTTTGTTATCAATGATTATTTTTTACCCAAATCAAGAATTTTGTCCCATAAACATTCTCTATGGTACTTGTGTACTTGATCCCACCTTTGAAAATTTGTTGATTGTCCCTACTAATAGGTGATGGATCTCATTCTAAGAGGAATAGGAATATGTTGAAGAAAAAAAAACCAGAGGAATAAGAATATTTAAGAGAGAAACAAAAGATACGAATGGAAAAAAAATTGTGTTAAATGAGGTACAAACCCTAATCCTGATGAACCAAATGCCTTAGATAATGACCTAATTGACAAAAATAAATTAAACAATGATTAAATTGACCATAATAAATTGAATAAAGTTGAAATTGACCATCATGAAATTGAAAATAATGAATTAGTTAATATTGGAAGTTCACATTCAAAGTTCCAAGTTTTTTATTTTATTGATGATGAGTCTATGTATGATGCTTCACCCCCCATGACTGAGGAAAATTTGATTGAAACAAATAATGATGAAATTAACCATCAAGAAAATTTCATGGAAATATATAATGAATAAATTAATAGTGAATAAAATTTCATCCCACCTCTAAATAATGAAAGTAATAATGATTTTTAAACAAACTCTCAACAAATTCCACCATTACCAAAACCTCCAAGAATTATGCCTAGAAATGACAAGTACTTAATTGAAATCAATGAAAATATTTTAGAACCAATGTATAACAACATATTTGATCACCATTCAAGAAGACTGGATCAACAAATTTGGGATACTTTATTTCATAATTTGGAGTATGATAGTCAAAGATGTCAATTATTTGTTTCATTTATAATATTGATTAAGATATGACCTCTAATGTACACATTAGGAATAGAAACGTCTAACATGGATGATGAAAATAATGAAATTGTTAAAAATATACATGATGCATATCATACTATAAATCCAAAATCATGCACCAAATATTGTAATGTGGCTTGGTATATAATTACAACTTGTGCAGTAAGTGAAAAAATAGGGAAAAAAAGAATGTTTTAAAAACAACCTAAACGCTTAATATAAAAAATAATAATGAAAGAAATTGAAAGACGTGAAAGACTTAATTATCCTAATACCAATGAGCTTAGGGCATTATCTGGTAGAGTTTCACAAAAAGACAAGGCAATAGCTAATACTCTCAATGAGTTACTTTCTCAATTTTGTAAAGACAATACAAGAGTTTTACTCAATGCAAGAGATGTTGTGAAAAGAAGAGTTGGCTCTCGTAACCGTGAACCACATCTAAAACATTAATTAGATATGAATCAAACACAATTTTACTCCAAATTTTTTTAAAAAAATAAATAAATTTCTATTTTTTAAATATATTTTGAGATTGTCAAACCTTTTTACATTAAAATAAATCACACATGCACCACTTGTTTTTGTAGGCAACATGTTGAATTTTCAATGCACTATGATGTTTTTCACCATATTCATTGTACTTTGCATAATAACAACATTTTGAAAGAGTGTGACATTAAACTACCATAAAAATCAATGAGAGAATCTACTCCAACTATATTTTTCAAAAGATCAAACGGA
>JARHVA010004777.1:1295000-1437742 GCA_037957365.1 Torreya grandis
TTGGTCACTAATCCATGTAGGTCAATTAGGTGCATGACATGCACTTTTTTGATCTTACATAGAACCTTTTCCTCAAACTTGAAACTCACTAAAATCATAATAATTGGAAATCGCGTTGAGGAAAAACTCATAGTACATTTTCCTCAAAACATATAATGGGACCTCATGGTTATTACAAGGTGGATAGTCAAATACCATTTATAATTGATCCCAAAAATTTGTTGTGATTAATTTATGTACACAATGATAGATAGGAAAAAAATTATTAGTTACAAGAAATGGGGCACTAGTGGTTGGGTCAATTAATAGGATACAAATAGAGTATTTTGAAATTTCTTTGTTCTTAACCTGAAAGGCTAACAACTTGTTAACATAATATGCCCTACAAGTATCTATATATGAGGTCCATCAATAAATTTGACTCATTATAGAGTCAATTTGACCTAATAAGGTCTCTATGGAATCATCTAGATGGGTGTACTAGGGGCTGGTTAGTGTGGGATCTCTCATTATTCCAATTAACTCTTCAATTTCAAGTTTGTTTTCCATAATGTTGTTAATCAAAATATCTTTATTGCTAGGGGGTTTTGGGGAACTGTAGGAGGGTTAAGTGGAGGGATATGAGGAATAAGGGTTTTATGGAGGGTTAGGAGGAGGATAAAAAAGAGAGTTTCGTTGAGGGTTAGGAGGGTTATTAGGATGGGTTGTTAAAAACAAATTACAATTAAAAACTAGGGTTAAAAAATGAAAATAATGGAAAAATTTTATTTAAATATGGAGGATTTCTATCACTTACCTCTCCTACGTAGTAACATCATTGATCAGTAGGTTCATGGGACAAATTTGATAGATTCCTACCACTCTCTAGTGTATTCCACATAAAATGTGATTGTGAAAGGTATAGGAGAGCAATGAAAATAAAATGCAACCTGATTTTCCATCCGAGTTTCACTTTTTATTTATTTTTGACACATAATTAAAGTGATCATGTTATTAACATGATCTCATTATTGGAAATGATAATTACGTGATTATGTTAATCATGCAATCATGTTATTATGTAATAAAACATGATCACATTATATAATAACATAATCACGTTATGGCTTGGTAATCATCAAGCCATAATTAAAATAATGTGATCATGTTAATTAAATAACATGATCAAATTATTAATTAATGAGATCACATTACCTATAATTTCCATGGAATTATCCCCCAACTTCATGTACTTACCCTTTTAAATCATCTCAATATAATGATCAAACATTGTGTTCTCTTCATTCTTTGTTCTAACAATCTTCACCTCTTAGATGCTTGCATCAGGTTCTTAATAATAGTGTCAATGTAGGTGTCTACATTTTCCATAGGTATCCAATATATAATATATATGGTATAAACACTAAATATTTACTTAATTGATGTTGTCAATTATAGGTCTCTTTTATCTTTCATAATGCATTAGACTGTGTAAAGAGTTTGTCCAACCAAATAAAAACCTATATATTTTGCCTTTGACCTTTTATGACTTTGTAAAAAAAACTTATAATAAATGAAAATTGGATCAAAACTCATCTATATGCCAAATATATAAAAAAAAATTAACACTTTCCCAAACAAAACAAGAAAAATATTTCAAACAATAGTCAAATGGATGTCGAATTTAAACTTAGCCCTTTTTTTCAACATCTCAAAAATAGTACAATTCATCAACATCACCATTTTATAATATAGGTTATGCCACTTAGGATAAGTATGTATGTAATAAAAATAATAAATAGTTTTAGAGAAAATATAGTGCCCTTCTATTTCCCTAATTTGTTTTTCTTACGTTAGTATATTTCCCTCCTCCCCTATCATCTATTCTCTATCTACCTTATAATTGTGTTTAATGTCTCTATATTGAAATCAAACCCATCCTCTCATGTGTTTAATTTTAATCCTACTGTTACTCTCCCTTCTAACACCATTACCTCTTTCCCTTGTTGTCTCAATACTCATCAAATAAATAGAAACATAAAAATTATGTCTGGGAAATTTTTTGATAGTAGATAAATTATAGTCAAACATGTTCTTACACATTAGAGGAATAAATTATAAAACCATTAACGAAATATTTCAATCATTGATGAAGAGTTTCAACATTGATGTTGATAACAAATACTTTAAGACCTAGGTCAACAAAATTGTTACATTGCTCTATGAAGATCAAACCTCCAAGGATAGTCAGTGTTTGGTGATTACAAAAAAAGATGCCAAATGGAATGAAAAAATGATACATTGATGTAAAAATAGATTTATTTTCAACATTGAATTATTATGATTAAATTTTCATCTTTCTTTAATGTTATTATATCAATAAATTTAGATGGATAATTGAGTGGAAAGGTTTATAAAAAGAATACTAACACTAAAATTTACATCCATGCATCATCTGATAGTATACCTTACTAATAAAGCCTTCAAAATTTTATACATTGACCACATTGAAGATGAAAAGTTGTATTTATTAATGAAATATTGCATATTCTATTCGGTCATTAGAATTCAAGTAAAGAAGATTGAAATTTTACTTTTCAAAGGATACATAATAAGAACTTCTCTCCAATTTAGGTAATTTGTTTGTTTTTAAAAAGTAAGGATTTTGAGGAAATAGAATTTAAAATACTTTCTTATAATGTATAAAATATTTAGAGCATTGTAAAATCTACCCAAAAAAACTTTGAGCATGTCATTGAGCATAAGTAGCTGGTGTATTTGGTGTGGACCACCATGTTAGAAATTGACCTTATGTGGGTACCCTTCACTTATTCATTACTTTACAACTATGTGTTCAGCTTAACTACCATCATTTTCCTTAACTATTATTTTTTACATTAATTATGTGTTTTTGACTTAATTGGGATTGTTACACTTGAACCCACAGATGTAGTCATAGAGAATCATTTAGCCAATCTTCATATCATTTTAAAAGCTCACTTCCCTTTGTGAGCTCTCCAAACTTTCCCCTATTCATGGTTATATCCATTAGTGTATTTTAAAACTACATCTTGAGAACCTATTCATTACCATTAATGGATTGGAAAGTTTCCCTAGCAATTCATCATTTGAATTGGTTTATGTTCATTTTAACTATTTTAGATTTTAAATTTCCCTACATTTAAGAACTTAATATGAAGTGAGTATAGGGTTTTAACTAGGTAATGGCGAACATTTTATTTTCTTCAATATCATTTGGCATAACCAATATCATTTTCCCTAACCATTATCATTTAAAGGTTACGTTTCTCCTATTCCCTTATGATATGATCAAGCCATATTGATAAGCGCTAAATAATGTAACCTATTAAAATTTATTTTTCAACTAGCATGTTTATTAACCCCTAGTGTTTGGATACATATAAAGTAATTTGAACTCTATACCTTTGTATTATTGATTTATACTATAAAGGAATTTGAATGTTTTGAATTTTGAGTGTTATGACTTGCAATGGATGTGATATTTAGTGTATTTTTCCCATTAGGGAATTGTATGTAGATATTTATCTTTAATAAATAAAATGTGCCAAAAATGTGAATGATTTACATTGAATCAACAATACATTCATATAATGTTTTCACATGTGTTATAAAATCCTAAAATAATTACCAAATAAGCATATCATCGAAGGTTAAAATAGTAAATAAGACAATCAATGCCCTGTGGTAGGAGGCAGACTATAAGAGTTAAGTTATGTTTCAATGCCTCCATGGGGATGCTCCTACGATTCATGCTTATAGAATTTAGTAATGGAGAATATAATCCTACATAGGTAAAAAAGGAATAAAGTAATATCATTAATTATTTCAACTAGTCAACATAATACTTACTAATACCCTATTAGTTTTATACTTGACTGTACTATTATAATGTCTTATTCTAAGAGGTAGAGTATAGGAGTGTGAGTTATCTTTCAAGTAGTAATTGCCATCAATGTATATAGAGTAATTGGAAAGTATTATTTCTAATACACATTCATTATACTCATTATTCTAATGCATGCAAGCCATTGAAATAAGCTTTTATTTTTATGTGATTTATCTTGTATTTTGTGTGTAAATGATTTACATGTTAGTTATTTCTTGCTAGCATAGTTAAGTCAAAATTTTAAGGATGGGAATATTTAACCATTTCTTGTGAGATTGTAAAACACTTATTCATTTTTTTTGATAACTCAATAAATTAAATAATAGAAGGATCATGGAAACCCATTGACTATATTGTTGACTTATTAAATATTATGGTATGATTATTTGAGAATGATTTTGGGATATTACCCTACTATGTCTTTAAACCTACCTATATTTTTTATTTCTTGACTAATGTTGAGGTGGATATAACTATTCCCTTAAATAGTGGTATGAATTAATGTTTATAATGTTTAATTTCTTATTGTTAATAGAACAAGTTACATAGGTGGTGGATAGCTTAGTAATATGTTTATCTCAATGCTATGTTTCTTGTGATCTTGAAGAATGATTATTACGTTTATTTTTATTGACAACATTATCAAGTTAATAATATAAGGAACATGGAAATCCATTGATAATATTCATTACTACTTGAGGGAATTAATTTTTTTTTTGGTACAGTTAGATTTTTGTGTGAATAGTGTTCAATTATGATAAGTAAGATGCATGAGATTTGAGGTATTTGATGGTACACATATTGGGTTTCTATCACTCAATATATTTATTTAATATTTCAATTATATTAAATAAAATAATTTGAGGAGACAATTATTTACTACCCTAATATTAGTTGGTATTTGAAAGTTTTGATTAGTAGAATTATATGGTATTGGTTACTACAATGTATGGTAAATATGCACATTGTTAGTTTTTTATTTGCTCACACTCTCTAAGCATAACCATGTCAAAGTGTTGAGGTTAGGGTGTGCCAACTTATTTTTATTAACATAAGATGATTATATGAATCTTGAAGATGCTTATGTTTTTTAAATGTTCTCTTTTATTGCATAGATTATGGACAATATATATGTCTTGCATTTTTTTTTTCTATGAACCATCATTTTGTATAATGGTCTAATTTATTCATCTTATTATAGTATTTATAGTGCCTTATATATTTATTATATGTATAATACCCTTCATATTATGTATAATGTCCTACTATTGTGTATATTACTATTTAAATTAAATGATCCAATGAACCAATTGCTTTTTTCCTTAACATGTTATTAATGTATGTTAAGTTGGACATTAACTAATTTGGTGGGACCCTTATACACGTCAACTGGAAATGCAAATGCATTATCTAGTTAAGGTGTTCCATGTTCATGGTTATTAGTATAAGACCATTTAAATTATATCAAATGGTTTACTATTTTACATATTGCTACATAAAGGAAAAGAACCAATGAAGCATTAGTTTGTATAATGGTATGTTGTTGTTCCTCTTATTATATTATGTATAATGTCATATATCTTCATTATATGTAAAATACCCTCTACATTATGTAAATTTGGTATGTTGGTCTACTATATAATAACCTTTACTTGTCTTGCTATGACAATGGGATACATTTACTTGAATTTTAGATTTATAAAATATTAAAATTTTAATTTTTTTTATATTGCATGATAATGAATGAGCTCAATGCACTATTGGCATAATGACCCATGTACATATACATAAAAAATATTTTTTAGTGGGGTATTAGTATACCTTATTATAGTTGTGATCAATGTCAATCTAATTGTTTGAGTTTAATTCCACGTTCCCTATAGGACAATACATTAAATGATCATCTTTCCATTCATTGCTTAATTAGTTTAGTTGATTATGTGATACTAAGCTCATAGCATGTTTATTTTAAAACTTATGGGACCTTTTAAATAATATTTAATATTGGTAATGAAAAAAAATAGACCATTATACAAACTGATGGTTCATTTGTTCCTTTCGTTTATGTATCAAGATGGATAATAATGTGAAAATACTAGGGTAAAAATTTCAAACACTCAAATTCATTTATAGTATAAAGCTAGAATACAAAGGTATAGAGTTAAAATGAATTTATAAGTAGCATATTCAGGAATGATATATAAGATTTAAAGGGTATTATATAGACAAGAAATATTTAGGGCATTATATAGATTGTATAGGATTTAAAGGGTATTATATAGACAATAAATATTTAGGGCATCATTTTTAAAAATAAATTAAATACTTGATCTATGTATACCATTACAAAGAATGTAAAGGCTGTGAGTTTTCCCTTACCTCCAAATTTTTTTATAAATGTCCTTGCAGCTTGTATAGTATCGATTTATAAACTCATAGTGTTATTTTACACCAAGTATTAATGCTAAAATGAGGAAATATATACCTTATATTATGGAGGGAGTGGATGGGTCTCTATCACAATCCCTTTCTTATTATTATTACACTTTATAATAATGCATTTTCATGGGACATGCACACTCAACCTTTGAGTATGATTGTAACATAACATGGAACATTAGGTTTCATAAACCAACTTTAAATTTCAGTATGATGCATATACACATGACACTTATCTATGGTAATGAATTCATTAATTTGAACACCACTATACTCGAGATTGTGCTATAAAATAATTTTAATGATATTAGAATTTTGACCCTTGTTATATTCATTATTTTTTGACATTCATAAAGGATGGAGTTGTGTGTTAATATTATTTGTTATTTGATTAGGCCTCTATAAAAAAATCATTTGAAAACTTGGTAGGCATGACTATGCTTAGAAATTTTGATTTGGGTCACGTTATATTGATTATATTATTTATTGCATGGAAGAAGCTATGTATTACAACTAATCCAGTAAACTTATTAAGCATGAAAATTAAATAAAATCATATAATATATTATCCTATAGGGAATGAGGTATTGAACTAATGAAAATATATTGACACTAATCAAAGTAAGATAAGGTATAATTAGTTCAATGCCCTATACATTATTATTTATTGTGATAGTGTATTATGGCACAAGATCTTACAAATGTCAGAATGGAACATCTTGAATGGCATAGGAGTAATAGCTATAACTTGTAAATTTTCTATTTAGGGACCATAATGCATTCAATTGAGGTTGAATTTTAATTTCTTCAACCGACTGGGGGTCAACATCTAACATGGGGTTCCACATCAAAGATACTAGCTAGTTATGCTTAGTAATAAAGCTTTATATTTTAAATAAATATAGCCTTATATTGTAAATACAATATGTTATAAAAGGTTTTAATTTTTATTTTTTATATAATAAATAAATTATGTAGTTATAGTATTGGTAGAAGTAATAATGGGGATGTGAATGTCAACTGCAAGCATGGCCATCCATGCTAAGATTTTATGTTGGTTACATTCACCACTCAGAAAGTATTTGGGTTGGATCAATTATTAGATCCTCCATTATGAACATAACAAGACAATATGTTTAGCATGGGATATCATGTTGGTAGTTGACCTCCACATCCCCTTTGGTTACTTTATCTACCAGCATTTAGTCTTTTTCATTATCCCATTATCTAGTTGAAAACATTATCTTATGTGAAGTGGCAAAATATTAGAAAAGGATAGTTTAATATTTCATTTTTCATTACTTTCATTTTCATGTTATCCCTTCGTTAAAGGGTCCCACTTATTAAATCATCAATTTAATATACCATCTAGTTACATTCATAATCAAGGATGTAAGGAGTGTGGCCCATCATCAGAGGGCTAATAGGGCAAACAAAATAAATGGAGATAAGGCTAGACAAAGCATCTAATAGGCACATGTAGGTCAAATTTTATAATGACCTCCACATTACTATTGGATACTTTGAGGCTATACCAATTATCTAGTAGGCATGCATACTTCAACTATCAGCATGACCTACGTGTGGTAGTTGGATACTCTCTGAGTGTAGATGGAATTTCTATCAAGCATGTGGAGGTCAACTGTCAGTGTGACATTGACATGATTGTTGGATAATCTAAGGCTATATGGAGTATGTTGTAGGTATATGGAGGTCAACTATCAATGTGACCTTTATGTTCTTGCTAAATACTTTGATGGTCCCTTCCCTCTCTTAATTTAATTGTCCCATTAGACATCTGATTATGGGCCCCACTTCTTAAAACCTCTATTGAAAATATAACCAATAGGTATATTTAGTGGTTAAGCTAAATCTACTATGTAAAATTGATAGAGAATAAGGATGTGACGAGTTAGGGGTCAACGTTTAGTATGGAGGACCATGCTGAACAGTTTTTAGAATTCCTTAAGTATATGGTGTGTTTACATTTCCTATTCATATGTCTATACACCCCATTAAATCGATGGATTTCAAATGCTCAAAAATTAGACAATATCCATTAACAATAAATGGTTAAGTAAAATGACATTAGTTTAGTCAGAGGCTAGGGGTTAAGCTAAAAGATAGTTGAAAAAAAAAAGTAATATTAGTTGAATGTTGACTTGTTACTTTCATGCCTTTACTATGTTTGAATAATATACCAATTCTCATCTACCATTATATTAAGCCTTTTATACCTATGTAGGAACACATTATCCAATAATATAAATGATGACATTTAAGTTAAGCAACAATGTTTAAATCAAATGAAAATGGTTAAACCAAATGCTAGGGGTGAAGGAAAATTAAATGTTAACCTCAGATTACCATTCCTCATTCATTCAATTATTTAGTCTTCATAACCTTGTTGATTCACCTAAATTATTACATCTTCCATTTATATCTCACTTTGAATTTACCAACTAGTTACATTAAAAATTAAGTATGTAACAAGTCAGGACCATCATCAGAGGGTTAATAGGCCAATAAAATAGACAAAGGTGTGAGGTATATGGAGTATATAGCATGAATGTGGAGCTAAACTATCAGTGTGACCTACATGTGCATGCTATATACTTCAAGGGTAGATGTAATATCTAGTAGGAGGATAGAGGTGAACTGTTATCATGACATCCATGTGCCTCCTGGATACTCTTAGGGTAGATGGAGTATTCAAAATGCACATGACGGTTAACTATCAGTATGTTCTCAATGTTCCTATTAGATCCTTTGAGGGTGGATGGAATATCTAATAGGTACATGGAGGTCAAATTTTAGTGTGACCTCCACATGCTTACTAGATACACTGAAGGTCCCTCACCTCCATCCATTTTTTTGGCTTGTTATCCCTCTGATGAGGGACCCTAATTCTTACATCTTCCATTACTTAGATGTCTTTCCCCTATTCCATTTCTATTATTCCATTACCCTACTCATTTTTGACCTCTACATTAGGTCATGTACAAATTATCCAATTCCATAATCACACATCACATTCATTAGATCATCCTAGAGGAGTCATTTACTATACTAGTTGGTTACCTACAATGAATTCGGTTGTCTTCATTGCTTAATTTCAAACCCTGTTTTACTCAATATTTGTCTAGCATTTAAGAAAGACACTATTTTCAAAGTTTCATATGAGGAAGTAATGAAATGCATAACATGATTTTTAAAGTAATAATTTTAGCATGGAAAATATTATATCTTTTAAAATTATATTGTATTTTATTTAAAATTGTATTTGACTGTATTTAAAATTTTAGAATTTATAATATGAAAAATTATATTTTTCTACTAAAATTGATAGATAATATTAATTTTAATATTTTACATTTGCTTTTGATAACTAAATATATTATGTCATGTATTGATGTCATGTTTTGGGATTTAACGTAACTTATAATGGCATCTATGGTGGTGGTAGAGGTAATAGTATGAGATTTCAATTTATATTTCCATTGTTTTTACATAGTTTTAAACCTATTTTTGACATCCATTTGACTATCATATGGGATATTTTCTTCTTGTTTCGATAGCATGATTGAAAAAGTTTTATATCTTGAGTATTCACCTTCTATTTCTCTAGGTTATGTGAGGAAGAGTAAATAACATTCTCAATTAGTAGATATGAATTCCCTCACTCCACATACACCCACTCTTGGTTAGATTTTCAAGGCTTGCTTCTCTAGCCATGGTAGAAGAAACAAAGATGAACACATAAGCTCCAGTAAGTATGTTTTATTTTATTATATATTTTAATTGATCAATCATGATATAAAATGTTCACATAATGGGTTTAAAAATACTTGAATGTATAAATTGGAAATATAATGCACTACACTTTCATCATACGTAAATTGGAGATATAAATTGTTCACATAATACAGACAATGCATTGTACTTATATCTATTCCATAAACATGAAATTCATATAAATAATTGTTGTTTTATTTAATTTTCTCTACATGGTTATATTCCTTTATTAATAGTAAAATTATATTTCCATTAGTATATAATGATTTAATATAATATCTATGAAATGTTGTATGTTTTGTCTTATCAAGTGTTTCCATGACTATTCCTAACCTAAAACATAATCACGATCCTTTTGAGATCCTTCACTCATTGGAAGTGAAATTATCTCCAATAAAATTACATGGCACAAATGAATGAAGAATAAAGAATTTGTATAGATTTGGACAATCATCTAAAAAATAAAAAGAGACACCAACACTAAATAATTAAAGCCCTATTGGCTGAATTAAATAGCATTGATTTTCTAATATGAAAACATTGATTGGATTTTAGTTTCTTTATTTAATTATTAAATTGATTATAAGTTGTACACAATGTTAACTATTTATCATTTCTTATTTGAACTTGGATATCAATAACCCTTGGTCATTAGTAGCTAATGCAAGATGTTAATGTTTTTAAACCTAGAACTCAGTCTCCCCTAGTTGAAAATGTTAGTCCTATGAATTGATGGTATTCAAATTCTAACTGTTATATTATTCTTACCAATCATTATTTCAAATTTTAACTAGTTTATTTGTTGTTCAACCTTTTAATGGGAATTTAGAGCATGATGATCATGCTAGACCTAGGAGAAGCTTCCTTAAGTTCCTCCAATAACATCAATAAAAAAGGGAACAATTGGGGAAGGTGATAAGTTTTTATTATTATTTTATATTTAAATATTAATATTATTGTATTCAATTATAAATTCTAATTATAACTAGTGCATTACTTTTGTAGTGAAATAATGGTAGGGAGGACATATGTAATGATCTCATTCACAAGAAGGGTAGATTAATTAAATGGATGAAACTATGTTGTGAAACCTCCTTCCATGAACATGGACAACCTTCTACCATAGAGAATGGAATATGTGGGGTTTGTGAGTTTATGAAAATGGTAGGAAACTTGATTTTAATCATTGCTATTTCTTTTGCCTACAAAGTGACCTATTATTTTCTCTAAGGAAGAAATAAAATCACTTGTCTCATCATAGGATAAGGATGATCCAAATTAAGATGTTACAAAATATTCTTGTGATACAAGGATAATTCTTCTTTTATGTTCTTCTATTTTCAATTTGCATGTATATATTATTATATACGTATTTGATATTTTTAACTGTTGCACTTATTTGTCAGGTAAACAATGGTAGTGAGGATGGGTGCACACTTGTTTCATTGGAGTTTGATGAATTTGCAAATTTTGAGATACCAAAGGATTTACTAGCAACCTCTCCACATGTACACAAGCCTAATTATAAAGAGAAGGTAATATGTTTGGATTTGGGATTTTTCTTAATTTGTTTCAAACATGATTGTGATATTGTTGTAATGCTATTACCTACATAGGAACTTATTACACTCCCTCATAGGAATAATAAAAGATTTAAGTTAATGACCTATGAACCTCTTCACATGGACATGGGCATAGAAAAATCGATAATGTAATATGTTGGGATTTATATATGTTTATTTAACTGATATGAAACATGAGTATGATATTTTTATTGCTTTTAAATTCATATGCACCCATTACCCATCCTAATTGGAAGATCAAAAGAGTATAATGAATTACCTCTTCAACCTCTTTGGTTGCACATGAACATCATTTGAAGAACAAGGTATAATATCTATAATTATGAGATTTTTAAAGTGACACAAAATATGATTATGATCTTATTTTTGTGATTTTACTTGAATAGGAATAATTTATCATCTTCAATAAAGATAAAGACTCGTATGTTTCATGTGAGCATGATGAGGATGTCGAATTTCATCTTCCACTTAATTTATACAATGACATGCCACAATCTTTACATTCTACAAGGGTAATTCTCCCATGTTTGTTTATTTTCAATTCACGTGTATATCATATGAATTTGAAATTAGATATGCTTATTTAATTTGAACATTTTGATGTTTGTAGATTATCTTTGAGAATGAGGAGCATGGTTATAATATTATTCAAGATTTTCGATACATTGGCTAATTATATTGTATTTCTCCAAAATGTCTTACATTGTACGAATGTGGGAATAAATTATGGTAAAAAACATAGTTCAAGTCACACCATGCTAAAATGCACATGTTACCTCCTATTATAGATCATCAAAAGACAAGGCATCCAATCAAGAGAAAATAATGGAGGCCTATGGAATGGAATTTTTAGAAATAACTATATGAGATATGTAGACACAAGAAATTTCATTTTAAAAATAGGATGTGTTTATGAATCTGATGATTTGAGCTCTGAAGGGTTGGTAGCTATAGAAGAACTCTAGATTCTAAATTCTGATGAAAATAAAGAGAAAATTAGGTGGGATATTATAAGGTGGAGGAATTTTTTAAAGTAAGCTATTTATTTCTTCACCAATACATTAAAATATTTTTCTTACACATGAGTTACAAAACGTGATAGGAAAATGAAAATGCATTGGTTTCAAATAAGAATGTGAAAGGTAGAGGACATGACATGAAATAAAAGGTATATTTATTTATCCTCTTATTTCAATCACTCTTTCTCTTCAATAAAATAACTATAGTTTTTTTAAATTTATTTATGAAATTAATTATATTCATTTTTTTGGTAATAGCAGGACAAGGATGGTTCAACATAGAAAAAGGAATGAAAGAGGAGAAGAAACATTTATGTTTGATGTCTTATTTAGTTTGGTGATATTCAGTATGTTTTTGTGATACATCATGTCAAATTTTATTTCAAATTTTATGACATAATGAAGAGGGTATAAATTTTATCTTAGATCCTACTATACCTGGATTGTTTCAACATAATGAGGCTTGAAAACTGTATGTAGATATTTATCTAGAATAGATAAAATGTGCCCAAAATGTGAAATGATTCTAATTCAATTTCAAGAATCATCTCATAAAATGTTTTCATGTGTTATTTTATTTGCAATAAATAGGATGATTATCATTTCATGTCATTGTGATAATTAATAACTTTTGATATTTAGCAAATATCTCTAAAACTATGAAAATTTAATTGCCACTATATTTATAGAGGTTGAAGATCTAAAGGAGTAGTGAAATGTTTCCTAAAATACTTATAAATATGACATAATAATATAGATAAGCTAGTTGAAATATTGTGTTATTTTTCTTGTATATCTATTTAGACTACCAAAAAATGAATGTAGGCCAAAATGAGGATGTGAAGCATGTTCACATTATTTGTGAAAAATCATAGTTTTTGATGGTATATAATTATTTAAATAGCATGTAGAGAATTAATTTTTAAATCATAATAAAGGTTCCCTTTAAATAAATGTTGGTATATTTTAAATGTGGGTTTCTTAGCAATATAACCTTTCAAAACATCAATGAGATAATGTATTATGAATTATAATTACTACTCAAGATATTTTGACAATAATAAAATATTTGTTTATCATTTAAAAAAATAAATATCCATGTTTCAATATAATATTTGATCATATCCTAAATTAGTAAGGAATGATGAATGAATTAATCCACTTGGTAACTCATGAACTGAGTGGAATATGAAGGGGCTGAATAGGCTAACAGGTGGAATAGCCTGCTTATGCAACACATATATGGAATGCTCAAGTGTTTTTAGACAAATTCCTAAATATAAACCCTATGCTACCTATAGACTAAAACTTCTTAAATAGTCCACATGCTACATTAATCACCCCATTTCATATAATCACTCATTTATTAAGGACCATCAACATTTGAATACAATTTTGAGGTTTATATGGATGACTCAAGAGATGATTACAAAAGTAGCCACTATAATTTAATTTTATGAGGAATCAAAAAATACAATCAAAGATATAAAATGTTGCACTTGAAGGGAATTGTATTTATAAACAAACTTTCTCAGAAAAGTTTTCACTTGAAAGGTGTTTTATTTAGAAACACACTTTCTCTTATACAAATAAAATATTTTTTCATAAGATATTTATGATCCCAAATATGTTCAAAGAAGTTATTATTTCCTCCAAATTCTACAAGGAATATATATTTGAAGTTAGATATTTTATCTTACATAGGAAATTACTAGATCTCTCTATTTTTTAGAAACTTTAACCTCTATAAATAAATTAAATATGGCCAAATGACTTATGAAATTCACAACATACTTTCACCCATGTATTAATGATGGTTGATAATCTAATGAGTTTTAAATAAAAATATCTAAGTTTTGATAAAAGGACAAAAACACAACCCTAATAATTTTACACTACCCATAGGGTGTTACAAAAAAATTATATAAATAAAAGAAAAAACACAAAAATATTCCCATGTCCGCACATGTGTGTCAACATATTTCATATCCATATATAATATGACAAAGTAAAATATTCATACAATACATGTGTTCATTAACTATAAGTCATATTAGTTTCATCCTAGCTTTATTACTGTAACATAATGTATACAACCATGTTATATACCAGAGACAATGAATTGTGTTGATATAGATTTTTTTTAATCAAATATTAATTTACCCCATGAAATGTACATGTTATATGCCATGTAGCATGTACCATCCACAAGTCATATGTGTGTATGACTCATAATGAAATATAATGGGGTTTTATTCATCATGACATGTGCCAATTAGTTTTTATATTCATACTCAAAGGCTAAAATGGTGCAATTCATCATGAAAATGCATTATTATAAAATGGTGTAACAATAAGAAGTTTATCATGATATAGACCCTTATATTTCCTCCATAAGACATCATCTATATTTTCTCATGTCATCATTTCCTCTTGATATAAAGTCACATTGTAACTTTATACAAACACCACTGAAGTTAGAAGGATGTTTATCCACTTTCATGAAGGTAAGGGATAATTCATAGCCTTCAAATTCATGGATGAAATTAAGAATTCTTTGTGATTTCATCCATGACTTGGTCTATAAGTGCTCAAGCTTGAAGTTTATGTAAAACACATTTTCATTTTATATTTGGATCTCTTGGTTCCCAGTTATACACCTCTTTGACTCAGCCATGCACACTTTGGTGGTATGGAAAAAAATATGAAAAACTCAAATTATGTCATTATAGTTGGGGAAGGGTTTAGCATCAGGATGGACTAAATGCAGACAATGACTAGAAGACACCGATAAAGGGTATGATTAACTCCTTGCTACTTTTGGCTCTACCTAAACCAAGGTGAGAGGACCCAAGGGATAGATTTCTCACATGGAGGGATACTAGAGTTCAATCTCTATTGGGATTATTGGCAAATACAAACATAACTATATCAAGGGTATAAATAAACTTTCTCACTCCACTCAGGAAGAGTTGTCACACAAAATGAACAAATCCTCTAAAATTCAGATAAAAGCTACTAAAGACATATGCAAATATGATTGAAACCTTAATTTATCAATATTTTTTCTACAACTCGAGGCCAAATAGAATATTGAAATCCTAATATTTTAAATACCAAAACATATACACATATTACACATGAATACTTATGCATCTATAGGCAAACAATACTAAAAATAGTCAAAAGGGTTAATTGTTTACAAGGTTGAGTAGGTAGAATTAGTTAGGTATATTAAAGAGTGGTGTGGTGGTTTTCAAATAGTAGGAATTCCTTCAATAGGCATGACATCATTCATTTGCATCAAATGTGAAATAATGAAAGACAAGCTAAGGCAACTATAAGGAATGATTTGCATCAATTGGTGCCAACCCAATAAAAATATTTAAATCATATTTAAAACCCTAAATTAAACACTATAAGTAGATAATCAAATACTTTATCCTATCAAATCTATAAACCTAGGATGTCCTTAAAATTTTAGCAACAACACATTTCTAAATCATAATGCAAAACGGATCTTATAACCTAAGTTTATGCCCAAATGATTACCATTGAGTGACATAACACTAGATAACCAATAAATATATCATGTAAAATATATTGTTACATTTCAATGATAATATACAATAGAAATCATAGCTATTTTCCATTAAATTGAAAGTATATCTTACATACATAATTTATCAGAAGGCTATCATGGGCATAAGCATGGTCAGTTTGCTTTGATATACGGGACACATATACATGATTTTAGAGCTTGGTACTGGCTATATACCTGCAACTAACTTAGAAAGAGAGATAAAATACACATATTAAGGATCCCAAAAATTTGAAAGAGACTAAGACCTAGGAAAACCAACAATAACCTTTAAAAAAAGGACAAGGCCTCTTTTTATACAACTATCTCACCCTTACTATTCCTTTGAGATGCTCCATCTCAAATATTCTCTTGATCACGCTTGGAATCTCATTCCTTGCAAGGAAAATCATTTTAGTAACTACATATCTTTGTCATGATGATTTTTTTTTAAAAAAACCCCTAATATCCTTGGTTATAAATTAATTTTAATTGAGATTGAGGGAGAATATTACCTTAGGATTAAAAAAAACTCTTTGTCTTCTTATGTAACCACTTGAACGTGCTTTCCCATTAATCATTTTCCCAACTGGAATCTTGTGAAAATCTACCCCTCTCCTTGTGTAGGCTAAATAATGGCCCTTGCCTTGTCATGATGAAATTATACTACAATGTAAGATACATGGCCATTTGAATGATATTATTATAATGGCTCACCTTGGCCTCATAAACCCTACAACATTTCTCTTCCATGGAGGTATCTGATAATGGCCAAATATTTGGAAAATGTAACACTTAGTTCATTATACCTTTTTTATTTTTTAGATCAATGTGACTTTTCCACAGTTTTTATTTTGAATTTAACTTTTTTAGGTTTTCCACCAAAATTATAATGCTTAAGTTCATTATTTTACTTATTTTTTTCTCAAGCAGGACTTCAACCTCATTTTATAATTTTCACCTTCTTAACTTGGTGGGATTTTGGACCCCAACTATAACTTTGCAAGTTGGTATAAATATAGAAGTCTCCAACACTTTTGAAATTTTAAATTTCACAACATGCATTTTGGAGTTGTAATTTTGCTCAAAAGTTCCACTGTGGACTTGGGAACTTTAATTGCAATTTGCAATTTGAAAAAATGCAAATTTATATTTGACATTGAAAGTTCTACTTTTACCTTGAACTTGTATTGATCAGTGGGTGGAAAACATTTGAGTGTAATTTATAAATTCCACATTTACAAAATGAAAATTTTCAACTTCATTTTAAATCTCTTATAGACCTCCCTATGAGACTTTCTAGATCTATTCCAACCTAGTTTAGAAATATGCCTTGTAGAAGGTCTTCTCAAAGGATAATCCTTTCTTTAGCCATCATTTGCTTCATGTAGGAGTTTCAATTCAATTTTTTCCTTATATATTCCTTGGCTTCTTCTCTATTCCCTTAATATCCATCATAAAGAGGGCTTCAACCATCTACGTCTTTTATATCTAATATATCTTCAAAGACTTCAAAATTATCAGTATTTACCTTCAAAGCAACAACATGGAGAGATGTCTTTCCTTTCTCAACTCCATAATGCAAGGGGAATTGACCATCTTTGTCTTGAGCATCCCTTCTTACTTATATTTAAGAATAAATTCAAACATATTTACTTTCCCCTGGGAAGATGCTAAATGAAGAGTTGTTTTTCCTTCATCATCCACTACATTGGCTAACTTCTCTTTTGAACCACATTTTTTAAACAAAGTTTTCACCATTTTTACTATCAAATCCTCATCCACATAGCTAATCCATCCATGAAGAAATTAACATTGATATCCATCAATATAGAGAGGAATAAAAACTACCCCTATAATTATCTTCCTTCAGGCTGCCATTTGACCAAATTGATTGCACATGTGTTCTTTATCTTTATCTCCAATGGGATTTTGAATTCCATGTAACCACATTTTTCAATGCCACTAGCCTAGGAGATTTGTTTACAATTTTTAAGTTTACAAATTACATTTTGAGAGTTGTTTTCCCAATGAATATTTTTGTCATGCCTCTTCGTTGATGTCTCCTCATGCTTTCCATATTGACCAATAACCATATGGTAGGTTTTAGAGGTTAGACCACACATTTCATCTTGAATTTTTAAAAAGTGTGTTTTCCATGGTGATTTTCTACCAAGAAAGTTCACCAAGAATGGGAACTCAGGAAGCATATTACAAATTTTCAATATGTAAAGTTATACTACATTGTGAAAGTTCTATCAACTTTTCTCTTTGATGGCATGTGGTCAACGGTTTCCTTCTAGCAGACTTCAAAGACTCATAAACAACATGCACATTGAATTTTTATACAACTTGTTTTTTGATTTGTCATTTCCATTAACTATCTTTCATGAATTATTATGTTGATGTTTTTAATCCATGTGGACTGCATTTTACTCTAGTTGTAGGCATTTGAAACATTCATGTTATTACTAAAAACCTTTGCATGGGGTTAGAGACATGTATGTGGCCCTTAGTGCCTTTCTATGTGGTCAATAAAAACCCCCAACATAGACCTTCATGATAACATGAGATTACCACATGTTAGCTTGCGTCATCCACCCATATCTCTACAACTTTCTTCTTAGTTGTATGATGTGGATTTTGGATATTTCAATGTAGATAGCATTTTACAAGTTGTAATTGAAGAATTGATTTCTGGTCTTGAAGCTCTCATTGGCCAATCCCTTTATGATTTTATGTGGGCCCATGCCTCTCAATGCTATATAATTTGGGGTTGGGCATATAAATTACAACTTGCAATTTTAAAAAAGTGCATTTTGCAATTTTCTATTCTACCAAGTAGTTCCATGGACTTTTTAAACCTTATTTATAATTTACAATATTGAAAACTTGTATTTACCCTCATAAATTACACCACTTCAAAGATTTTACAAGATAGAAAACATAATACTTATCATTATTTTATCTTCCTAACCTGAAATTTTTACCATAGACTCTACAATGTCATTAAAACATAAAAACATTAAATGTTAGCTAGAAATAGGATTACATAGGGTTTTCACAAGGAAATAATAGGATTTTTATAACTTGGCTACAAAAGCAGAGTTTCATAACCTAGGCACACATTTTCATATAGGAGTAATGATTAGATATTCAGGCATTAATTATTGAAAACAAGGTACAAATAACTTAGTGCAAGTTTGGGCACTAACAGGATCCACTAGTAATACTCAAATATAATGGACACCAAATTAGTCACTGAATAATCCACTTTTCATTAGGATGAAAACCTATTTTAATATAAAAACATGTGCTTCAAATGAGATTAATATAATTATATTATATCATTTGTCTCTTGACCTGCATGGTGAATTGTATCCAAACATCTTGACCACATGTGAATACAGTGCAACCGTTGATATTTCTAATAGTTGATGAATAATTTATGAGCCACATATTCTTGCAAGAATAAGTTCATGCCATAAACCACTGGCTAATCAGTAGATGACTTGTGCATTATTTCACCCATGCTTATAAACATTATCTTCCCTTTTTTTAGCATCATTGACCTTTGAAATCAAGTTTTTTAATCAACCTTCTCCTCATGTGTGAATTGCAAAAGTATAACTCACATTGAAACACTTGCCTTGAATCGTAATGACAAAGTGAACGTAACAAAATTACCCAAAAAATTTATTTTTAATGACAACAATAAATATTTATAATATAATTTAGCTCAACATACCTAATAGCAACAATTTTAGTGTGAGCATCATCCACCATGAAATAATTTTATTTCAATTCCAACATGTAACAATGCACACTGGCCACTAGCTTCCACATCCATGATGTCAAGTATAGATCATTATCCCTGAACATCAAGACCACTGTACTAATAATTATATTGTGTATACTATCAAATAAAAAAAGTGTGTATAACATGAACTGAATCACAAAATAAAAATGTAAGTCTTATTTAATAGCAAGTTTCAAATTTAAAAGAATATAAATTTGTAAGTACATTTTTCACAAGTCTTATATTATAACATGATCACTTTACATTATCGTGTTTGATCTTATGTACTTACATATTCCTTTATCCATTATTATATATTTCATAGTATACTTTATATGCTACATACTTAACATTTTTTTCTAGCACATATTATCCATGTTCTAGAATGATATGTTTATGTTAGTTGTTTATGATTTTATATATGCACTTCTTTGAGTGTTTTTCTTTGTTGTTGTATTGTTAATTATAAAAATTGAATATACTCCACTATTTGTATCCCTCATGCCTTTGGTTACCTCTTTGACATTTGAATATGTCATTTCTTATTTATGGACATTTGAATATCTCATGCTTATTTTTATGGACACTTGACTAAGTCATGTCCTTTCAATTGTGCCACATCTGAACTTATCCCTTGTTTATGGTCTCCTTGGACCATTATATTTTGATTTGTAGTTGATTTTTCTTGTATGTGTGCCTAATTTCTTGTTAATCTTGTATTTTTACTCTTTATACATTTTCATTACATATATCATGCATCTTAGGCCTTGATGTGATCACATTTTGCATGCTTCGATTATATATCTACCTAGACATGCTTTTCCTATATGCTACATGATAGATTCATAGTTTACATGTTTAGCTTATCCTTTTGAGGTAAGGTAAATATGATTTTCTACATACCCTAACCTAAAAATGGAGGAGACATTAGTGGGGGTATTCAATATAGGTAGGGCTTCCACATTATTCACATATTTAGATTGCAATGAGGGCATGTTTTTGAAACATACTCTCCACATTTCTCATAGTTTTAGATATGCATTGGGGGAATGTTTTGAAAACATATTCTCCACACTCATACCAATTCTAAGTTTCAAATTATAGTGGGGGCATGTTATGGAAACATGTTCTCCACACTTATACATTTTGAAAATTGGCTAAATCACATGATTAAGAGACACATTTTTACCAAAATTATATACATAGATACCATTAATATACACATGTTTTAGAATGTGACTCACATAAAGTGTATATGATATGTAAATATCACCTAAATTGTAAAATAAAATCATATTTTGGAATTCAATCAATTCTATAGAGTTTAGCTCATTAGGTTAGACTACTACAAACTATATTAAGCAAATCTATTGTAGTAGTTGGTTCAATTTTGATATGGTTGAAGTTCTTAAATCACTTAGTATTTCCAAGTTTATATAGTGTACTTAATTACATCATCCACCCTCATCATATTTATAGTGCATGAGTTAACTTGGTTCACTCATGCTCACTGCATTATAAGTATTGTTGGGTTATATGGTTGAGTTAATCTCAACTATTGGGTCGTAACTCAAATTTTTATCAAAGTTTGGGGCATGTGTCCTCTAATATTTTTATATTTATGAACTTTCAAAATTTACATTTATAATAATCTAAAATTTAATGGTCATAATGATACATAGTTTTGAATTAAATTACCAAAGGCAAGGAAGTTGAATCAATATACATGTACAATCCTAAACCATGATCTCTTTAATTTTAATCAATTCAATTGATTCAATTTTATAGTATATGCACTGATTATAAACCATATCATGATCTTAGTTGTAGTTGAATCACCAAGAAGTCACTAAAGCCAGGGTCATGAAAATTCAAGGTGTGTTTGAACACTAATGTACACTTTTCCTTTGCTTTAAACTAGAAATTTTGTTACTAAATTAAGACAGGGTAGAATTTAGACACTATCTATGATTTATATATCACTCGATATTTTAGAATTGGTAAATATTTACCTTTGATTTCCCTCTAAGTTCTAGACCTTTATTTTCTACCAAAATTATCACATATACTATCTCTTTATGCTCATTTATTATCTCTTAGTCCAACCAATGTTATAATAATGACCTAAGCCTTATATCTTGCCCAAAATGCTATAATCTTTATTATCATCTCTCGATGAAAATTTAAGACCTATACTTGCTTTCCATATTCTTAAAATATTTCATCATAGTATGGTGACTATGTCAACATAAGTGTATTGTTCAAACATAAGTGTATAATGCCTTAATGTCATTAATTTTAAAAATGAAACATATATGCATGATCAACTTAAGTGTTTTATTGCAAAATATTTTTTGGAATTGATTGGTATAAATACGTTATTAATCCTCATTCATTCATTTCTAAAAAATTCTATGAATGGATTTGCAATGGCCTTCTTGCTAAGGGACAATTCAAATTTCCTCATTGATCCCAATTGTTTCGATGCACTTATAATATTATTGGTCAGTTTTGTAGAATACACATGCCAAGATTTTTCTGGGTCAGTTCTCCCTATTGTTGGTTGATTTTTGTCCCCCATCCCATTTGGGTCAAAAACCCCATGGTGATGGGATTTTTTTCCAGCCACCTATAACTTCCCTTTGATAGATAAAACAAGTGATTCTCTCCCAAGTATCCTATCCTCATGTTCAGATTGACAAACATAAGTGGAGAAGGGTCTGATTGGGATCTTGATAGAGATTCCAAACCTAAATCTTGTAACCCCTATATATAGGGGTTTTTGATTCCTAAGTATGGAAGGAATGATTGGTCTAAAACCAATGTCAAAATCTCTCACGAAGGTGGCCTCTAAATTGATGCCTAGATTTGTACCCAAGGATCTCAACCTCACTACTTCCACAACAATGGTGATCTTTGATGAGGAGGAGACTAAGGAACTGCTCTCCCATGAAGACTTATTTTCAACCAATGACATCACTAGCATATTTGTAAATCTCTATCCAAAAGTCCAAGACCTCCATGCTTGGATCTCAAAAAATTGGCAACCACTCTTCAAGGTAGGCTCAATATTTATCCTAGTTCAAATATTTATTTTATAGTTTTTTTTTTCCTATATCGAGGACAAGGAATTGATCCAAAATTAGTTGTGGAGTTTGAATCTCCATCCTTTAATCATGAAATCATAGTCCCCCTTATTTAACCCCCTTACCAAACCTCTAAATGAAATACCAATCTGGATTCACCTACTATAATTCCCTTTCCTATTCTGGGTTAAATATATCTTTAAAGTGATAGGCAACTCCCTGGGTAAATTTTTGAAAACACATGCAGACACTATTATTTTTTCTCACAACACTTTTTCTAAAATACCTGTCAATATTGACCCCTCAAAGGATCTACCTAAAAACGTTATCCTGCAAGTAAGTGACCATTCTTTGTCCCAATCCCTTAACTATGAAAGGTTATTGTTACAATGCCATAATTGTTTCAACATAGGCCACTTGACTTAAAACTGCAAAAATCATAGAAAAAATGAAACTTCCTAGTGGTAAGACTTCCACCCTACAAACTCACTATGAATGCTCATGAACCCTCAAGTGATGATTCAAATTCTTCTTTAGATGAGTGTGAGCCTCCTACTTTAAATGGAAATCATGTCAAATTTCCTAACATAAAGGGGGATTTCAAAGTAGGCCCACCTACTCTAGATACGAGGGATCCAGTCTTGACATTGGAAATCCTTTTTCTAACTATATTTAAGGGCACTAATATTCTTATTGAAGAACCAAGTGTAGAAATCATTGACTATGGCTTCAATAAAATAAAAGTCTTACCCCTCTTAATCTTATGAAATCTAAATACCTTTGGCCATAGATTCTGTGAAAGACAAGGTAGAGTAGACTAGAGTGCAGATGAAGATAAATGGAAAAGGATATGAGTCCTGCATGACCCTCCATTAAGGGGGGCCCCAGTGCAAATGTTCTATGAAATAAAATAAGTGATCTGGTTTCATAGAATTTTTATGGAATTATAAAATTGTGGGAAGGTTCCCTATTTCCTATTTGGTCTTTGTTAATGGAAGAGATTTTCTATCTTTTTTGTACAGGTTTGATAGTAAATGGTGGTAGGATGTGAATGGTGCTTTCCTAGTTTTGTTGACCTACATGTACGATGGGATGTGAATGGTGCTTTCTTGATAGGATGTGATCAATGTTTTCCTAATTTTTTGGAAACTTTATGGATGTTTTCTTGGTTAGTTATTTTATTTCTATTTTTTTATGGAATTTCCTGATGTGTGGGTTTCTTATCACCTGCTTTGTTACTAATGGTAGAGGCATCCCATTACAGTTTTAATGTTTCTTCTTTCTCTCCTTTGTATAAAGATTCGAGGCCTTTCAAAACCTATTTTTATAACCTGATCTAATAAAAAAATTCCTCACTTAGAAAAAAATCTTACCTCTCACCAGGAAAAGTACCAAAAGCATTCAATAAAGTGAAGTGAGAAATACTTCCATTCTTTGTCCTATTTCTATATCATTCATAGGGATAACACATATACAAGTCTAAATTATTGATGGATCATGCAATGAGTCATATTTTCCAAGTTACAAGATAGGTCATTGTTGTACTTATTTTCTAATAGATCTAATTTAGATCTTCAGAAGATTAACACCAACAAAAAAATCCACATAGAGATAGATATATTTTAACACACTATAATAATATTTTTCACTCTATATTTTATTCATATGGGACATTACAACATTATATAAATATCATTCCTATAATTATGGAGATTATCTCTCCATCAAAATCTCACCTAAATCCATGTTAATAACACACACTAACAAATAGACTATAAACAATAAATTATTATCACAATATATTCGAATAACCAATCTAATAACTAACTCAACAATGTACTATTTACCTCTCAGTAAATACTCATGCAAAATTTAATGTAATAAAATAATCCATAACATTCAACTCCTTAATTTTTACATGGTATAAAAACTTTCACACTCTCATCTGTAGTATGCTCACCCTTTGTGGCATGCCCTATTTGGTTGATAACCTTTATCTAAAGAAAGACTCACTCCTTCCATGGTTTTAATCAGGTTTACTACAAACCTTCACATGAATAGGAACCTCCTTATAACCATTTCTCACCTTTGCTAGTTTTATGGATCTACCATAAATCTTTTCAATATCCATGAACTGACCTACATGGGTGCTTTTTTCCTTTCACTATGTTTTCACATCAGACAATTATGTTTGAAATTGGACACAAATTCAATTAATTGAATAGGC
The DNA here is from genome assembly GCA_037957365.1 of Torreya grandis. NCBI lineage: Eukaryota > Viridiplantae > Streptophyta > Pinopsida > Cupressales > Taxaceae > Torreya > Torreya grandis. The sequence continues at coordinate 1,320,436 of JARHVA010004777.1, forward strand.
ATATCCTTTTGTTCATATTTTATAAACACACAACAAAATTATGAAAAAACACACCACACATAATATGTCACCAAATCATTCTATGCCCTATCGTTGGCAAATAATAATAGGCTCTAGAACCTCTAGCCTCTATTTTTTCCATCCTCCATTGGATGAAGCTGTCTGCCTAGCCAATATGTCAATGAAGCTCAGTTGCATAAATTTTCTATTGAGAAATCCCCCTACAATCTTAATGTCAAGTATAAGCAAAAATACATCCATGAGGCAAATATTTTTTTATTTTATAATTTTTTATAATGACTCTATATGACACCTAAACCTAAATAACTAACTTCTTGGACATATGAACACTTTAAATTTTTTGACTTAACTCTCTTTGATGACTTTTTATGGACATTAACAAATAATGAAAATGATGTTTTTTTAGTTTTAATAATAATAAAAACTATTATTTTGTACAATAGACTCCTTGACTTATAAAATCGTATATTTATAAAACCTAGACTCAATGCTTTAATAATTACAAGATAATTTAACATTGAGAGATTAAAACTAAATACTTAATGACCAAATATAAATTAATAAAATTAATCATTGAAAACTTGACACCTTAAAATGAATAACAAATAACATTAACCTAAAAAATAACAAAAAATTCTTAAATATAGCTTTGACCATAATAGTAAACCAACACATAAACACTAGATTATCTAAAAGCAATTATGATCTCACATGCTCAAACTAAATGACCTAAACCTAAATTTGGGATCTTACAAGAAGCTAATTTAGTATCAAAATGATGTTGATGTCCAATTGTCAATAAAGATACAAATTTGCTTGCAATTTTATTGATAAGAATCACAATTATGGACAATTGAATTGAAAGAGCCATATTCTAAATTCTTCGATCTAAAGGCAAAAGTAGTATGTTATGATAATGAACTACACACATGTGCTAATATAGATTTCTAATGGGATATGTGATGGAAATGTTCAAATTTTAGCATAAATATTACAGGTAACAAGCTCAAAGGAATATGTTGGGCAAACCACATGAGTTAGGTGGAGTCGAGAATCTAATTTTTTAATGAGCATTATTTATAGAGATCAGAGCATGTAGGTCTACACACAAGTATTTGAATTGAATCATTATGATTCTCCAGATTGTACACATATTAGATAGGATAACATGAATGACATGGCAAGTAGAAAATAAAACCATGGTTGTCAAGATCAGATCTCCCACTATTTATTATTTTTTATTTTATAGTTTCTAAATATCATGATAATATTTATTGGGATGTTCTATATCTAGGAAATGATGTGTATTACTCCACACTTTCTCTATGTTGGATTTAATTAAGCTTTTATCAAAAAAAATGTTTCAAGAATGCAGATATGAAAAAACATGTTAAGGCTCGTGGCTAACACATGAATTATGATGATGGTAACATCAATATAATCATCTAGTATATAAGAATGCATGCAATAAGACTATTTGAAAACTCATAATAGTTTGGAGACAAGATCAAGTTGCCAAAGGAGCTAGGGAGCCTATAATGAGATATGATGCAATTTCCTTTGGTCTAGATGTCTCCACCTATTACTATTTAAAATTTATGGTAGTTGTGTCTTACACCAATTTTAAATTTATTGGGTGCTAAAAATATAAGGAGTTTTAACTAATAAAACTCATTAATCAGTCAACATATACACTAACTAGCATCTCATTAATCAGTCAACATATACACTAACTAGCATCTCATTAATCAAGGGAAATACAAGTAATGGACTCACCTTCATGCTTATTAATCCATTAGAGGTTTAGACCATAATGTTATGATACTAGATAATAGGTTTGGTTTAGATCTTTATAATATTAACATGGAAAAAGGATCTAAATATAGAGAAAAAATATTTTAACACACCATAATAATATTTTTCATTTTATATTCTTTTCATCTGGGACATTACAAATTTATAATAATATCATTCCTATAATTATGGAGATTACCTCTCCATCAAATTATCACCTAAATCCATATGAATAACACGCACTAAAAAATAGACTATAAATAAATATATTATTATCACAATATATTCGAATAACCAATCTAATAACTAAGTCATCAATATATTATTTAACTCTTGGTAAATACTCATGTAAAAGCTAATGTAATAAACTAAATCATAACACTTTACACATATTATACCCTTGTGCACATAGAAGAAAACACATTAGGGAAGAACTACATCACTCTGAGGCCCTCTTTAAAGTAGTGGACATGTAGGTAATACACACTGACAGGGTTAGCTCATCACCATGAGCCTATTAACCCATTTTTTCAAAGGTTGATATCAAGATGAAGAGATAAGGTATTAATGATTCAACAAGAGCAATAGTCCATGAGCTCAATCTGAATGCACCAGAGTGAAGGTGACATAGAACCAAAACCATTTCAAGTGGCCACATCCAAATCCAATAGGTATTCCATACTAAACAATGTCTAAGTTAGACAAATTCATTGATGTAATTATCTCAATTTAACATTAATGTCTGAGGTTATAGATGTCAAATTTATAGAATATAATGTTTACCAAAATTTAGATCTAGTCTATTCCTAACATGTTCCACAACATATATGCATGCATACTATAATCCATTTAAGTTCTAGTTTTTCCAATTTATTGCAATATGAATCATTGATTTTACTTACTATTTTTAACATATCTTAGTATTTAAATTTAAAATATTGTTTATTTGAGTTTATAGTTAATTGACCTATATAGAAATAGTTTATCACCCCGAGGCTATCTTTACCCCTTTTAACTCTAAATTTCTTTATCTGTATTTTAAGGTTAAACACTTTAATTTTATAATTAATTTGATTTTAAATAATTAATTTTGTTTAGAATTAAATTAATTAATATTTATTGGTTATTTAAGGAAAAAATAAGTTGTTTTAAAATCCCATTTAGGTATATGGATCCCCTTCATGGTGAGTTGTGGGCATGAAGCTTGATTTCATGTAAATGCATGTTTATTTTTTTATGGAATTTATGCAAATTATTGATAACACTATAATTTACATGAAATTTGGGTTTCTCTCATATCTTTTGCCTCAAGGGTCCACTTTCATTGCCATGAATGGGGTGTAAAAGTTATTTTCCTCATATTCGCCATGGGGTAGGGTTTTTATAAAGAAAAAGTAAATTTTAAATCCCTAAATTTATTGAATAAATTACATTTAGAATCTATAATATGATTTATCCATAGAAATCCCTAAATTTTTCATAGAATAAATCGCTCATATCCAGATAAATCCATAAATTTTATATAAAATAATAAATTTATCGAATTAATTTTAATTTCTCTTATTTTCTTGTAGAAATATTATGTTTTACAATTTTTTTTGTATAATTGGATAAATAAAAGAGACAACCACTCAATGACGATATTTTGACATGAATAATAAAATTACTACTAACATTTAATGGAGCAAAATTACATCAAGGAGGGATCTTCCTTGATATCTTATCTTGGACATGTGTATTTAAAATATTATATTATTTTAATGGTCTTTTGTTATTAGAATTTAGTATTTTATATTAATAAATTTACTTTTGGCTTTCATTGTAATGAAAAAATATTTTTAATGTTTGCCATGGCCCTTTGATCTTAACCCATATATATAATTTCACCCGCCTCATGATTCAAAGGCTTCTTTTCATTTAGACTCTCTATAACACTAATAGGGGTTGGAGGCTTTATATATTAAATTACAAAAACTTAGAATTTAATTTTTAGTTACTTTATTTTATTTTTATCCCCCTCCAAATGTGAGTTATGTTGTCAAAATTTCTAATTCAGTTGATTAAAGTGAATTTTCATAAATGTTTTCTACGAAATATCTATTAAATTGAAAGACATTGCATTGTAAAGTTAAATATGTGTGCATGTATATGGTGTTTTTATTTGTGTTTATTTCATATCTTAATTATTCTCAAAATTTTCCATTGTATTTCATTTACAATTGAATTTATATTGGTCATGCTAAATATTGGTTGCATGGGATTTTCTTAATCAGCCAACTTGATTTTATTTATATATAAAAAAAGATTATTTATTTTCTCTTTAGCCTCATTGTTTTCTCTTTTTTTATGAATATATTATAATAGGTTTAGATATATTTGAAATCACAATTCATATTTACATGTTTATATATTTATTTTAAAAAATATTCATTGCTTTTATGCATTATTGTATATATGCAATGAAATGAATGTATTCAATTATCTATATTTTCTATTTTAAAATAAAAACTTCTTATTTTCTAGGCAATTTTTTCAAATGATTGTTGTCTCATGTTGTGTATATTAACTACATATATTAAAAAGTCAACAAACTTGAATTATATCTAATTTTGTTTAAGATTAAATTTCAACCAACATACTTTTTGAAATGGAACAGTTCAACATCAACTAGTTAGGTCATCCAGTAAGTCAAGACTTGGTAATATAAACCTTAAAACTATTGTGTCCCCTTTCAATAGAGATTATATGCACTTGAGTTGGCCTAATGGTGAAGAACATGTTTTATTGGAAGGGAGGTCACAAGTTCAAACCCTGTAGGAGGTAAGGATTGCATGTCTCATATTTGTAGCATAGTAAGGTGCCTCCCCATGATGAGAGTACTAGGTGATCTCATATACTATAATTTCCTTGCAGACTATAACCAAGATACTACTTGACATCGTGAACCTTAAAAACTATATTATATTATATTGTATTATTATGCTTCATATTCTACCTAAGTTTTTGTGTCAAATGCCCCATCAAAAAACTATTATAATTAATAAGAGTAAGTGGAAGGTAAATTATATATGTACAATATATATCATTATAAATATACATATGTTATAAATCATGGTATGTTATGAAGGAATAACTTCAACATATTTAGTAAAATATTTAATTTTTATAATGTTCAACTCATAAACTTCTAATGATGTAAGATTTAATTTCCCACTAAATCAAAACCCAAAATGAAAAATGGACAAGGAGATACAATTGATATGCTAATTAAATAGTCTTAATTAAGATGTCACTAATAAAATGTTAGCCTAAAACCTACAACACATTTTGACACACTAAAGTAAATGGTCCATGTTTTTATCAAAACTATAACATTAAAAACTTGTATCACCAAGCATCATTTATAGCAGTGTGGTATTTAAGGGATGATAAAATGAGCAAGCCAACGCTCAATTTTAATTTTACTAATTTGTGTATTATAAATTTAATATTGAACTCCATAAGTTGGATAAACCTTATTGTTGTGGGTTTGTATAGGTAAAGCTTAGACAATATATTTAAAAGGATAGATTTTTGAAACAACATCAATTTTAATATTATTCTTGATTGTGTTATTTGGATTATATTTTTGCTAGATTGTATTTCTTTGTCTTCAAATTTGTGTTGTTTCTTGATTGTGCCATTTGAATTATATTTTAATTAGATTAAGTTTTACTTATTTCATCTCACATTTTTCCTTTGGCTTCATTGTATTTCTTTTATATAATCATAAAATTCATAAATATTAATAAATATAAAACTAAAATTTTATTAATTGGTGGATACATATCATGTTTATATTTTTATGCTAAAAAAATCACATTTTTGTTTTACGCAAATGGTTCTCATTCTATTCTTCGAGTAAGGGTGATGTAAAACATACAAACTATATATGAATATGGACTACAAAATGGTCTGATGTTACAATCTTGCTCACACCCTAAAGACATGATTGCATTAGTTGCATGACCCACCTTATAGAAATATCGATACAACATAATTTATGGTTATATATATTTTAATTTATCATATTAATATACATTATATAGATTATATAACATCTTTCTAGTACATGCATATTATGTGTTACATTGATATATACGTTGGTGAGTTACATCTTAATAATTATTAGATTCTTACATTGTTTGTAGGTCTATGTTTTTTCATTTACTTTTTTTTGTATTATTTTTTTCTTCTTCCGACATAACTCTCATCCATCTTGATGAATAATCCTAACAAATTATTCAGCTGAATGAGAGGATTTTATTTACATAAAATAGGCAGGAGGGTAAAAAATCTAAACCAAATAGGGGTAGTATAAATGGTCTTATCTTTTGCATCAAAAAATGGTGACCATGAACATAAGTAAAACCCATTGTTGTAACAAAACTAGGATCCAAAAAACCTGAGAAAGTCATAGTCAGCATAGCTCCTGAAAGTGACTTCAAAGTTTTTTTAACAAGAAAGTTGCGGCATCCAAGGAACTCCACCTAGAGGAAGCCCAGCGAGATAGCTCACATATTGAAAGAGAAATGCGCAAACATTCACCAAACAAATATATTTTGTCAATGTCAAATTTTGTGGCTAAAATTGAAGATTCATTTAGAGTCATAATAGGGGACTCAACAAAGAACAAGCTGGGAATAACACAAACTAGGAGGGTGGGTTGATTCAACAAGGTTTGTGCCTCAACATTAAATGGAGTCATATCAATTATAAGTGAAATCCTTTCATTTCTGAGAACCTAAACTAAGAAAGGAGCAATGTGGGGTGAGGAAGGGAACAAGGACAAACATAAATATGTGCACTAGTGAAAAGGGTTTATGAAATTTTTGAATTCTAGTTAAAACCAATGATCTCATGTTTCCTAATAAGGATACTATTTAGACGCAAAGTCGACAACAATTCAGGTAAAGTTAGTCCCTATGAAGGTTGCCTCAGAACTTCCAACTAAAATTGGAGACTCTAAACCTAAGATAGAAACCACATGCGGTTTAGGCTTAGGAGGGTTTAAGAAAACCCTAGACAAATTTAAACCACCTATTTTCTTCTAACATTTTCTGAATGATTTGTTAGCAGCTTCAAATAGAATGCCCATTAACTCAGAATACGCTGAGGCAAATCTAAACCCTCATCCTCTGAATATTTGAGATCATCCTACTCATCAATATGTAAAATTGTAGTGGAATCTGCAAAATAAATTATAGATCTTGCTGGAAAAGTAGTATTAGATTGAAAACTTGCAGATTGAAAAATAGAGAAGAAAAAAAATAGAGCATCAAGAAAAATAGAGTACAGAAAGGTAGAGCAAGAAAGAAATTGCAGAGACTATGATATTTCCTTCATAATTACTAAAAAAAAGCCTTAGCCTTAATAAAGGTTACAAAAGCTCCTCAAACACAGTAAAGAAAAGCGGTCAACAAATGAAAAAGTAGAGTCAAGTGTTGTTTAACCATCTCATCATTATTTGCATGAATGGCAGAGAAGGCAAGGGAAGTGCTTATGCATTAGTTAGATTAGTTACACGGGTAGTTGGTTGGCATTGGACTATGCCTATTAGAGGAGAAGGAGAAATTGACGCTAACACCCCCCCTTAAGCTAATTAAGGAGAAGAGAAAAAAAAAGAGGAAAGAGGGAAAACCCTGTGGGAACAAAATCCCCCCTCAAAAGAGACACTAACTGCACATGGCAGCTATTGTGTTGTAGTTTTCTTCACACCAAGAAGGTCTCATAGAAAATGAAACTTTTGCTTAGTGAATGTCTTCGTGAAGATGTCAGCAATCTGTTCAGAAGTGGCACAGTACTGCAAGTCGATGACTCTATCATGTATCAATTCACGGATGAAGTGCATGTGGATCTCGATGTGTTTGGTCCGTTGCTATTGTATGGGATCTCTACAAACCTTTAGTGTACTCTGATTGTCACACCAAATGATAGTCGGATAATGAAAGAGGATACCAAGCTTAGTTAGGAAGTGTTGCAACCAAATGACTTGAATGGTAGCATTGACTACACCTCTATATTTAGCCTTTGTTGATGATAAAGCAATGGTAGAATGCTTCTTACTTGACCAACAAATGGGCCCTAATCCCAAACTAAGAACATATCCTGAAGTGGACTTGCGATCATTATTATCACTAGCCCAGTCAAAATCAGTGTAGCCAATGAGATCCAAAGCACAACTTGCTGAATAATGAATCCCATAGCAAATGGTTTCTTGGACATAGCAAAGTATACGCTTGGCAACCTTCTAATGTAGCTTATGCGGCTCTTGCATGTATCTAGAAATAACCCCCACTGCATATGAGAGATTTGGACTAGTGTGAGTGAGATAAAGAAGACTCCCCACAAGTTGATGGTAGCGTGTGCAATCAACCAATGGTGTATCCTTGCCATCTTCAAGCTTGACCCCTGATAGGAAAGGTGTGACAGTTGACTTGCAGTCAGTCATGTGAAACGGAACCAAGAGATTTCATGCATACTTGGATTGAGCAACTATGATTCCTGATTGATTTTGGATGATTTCAAGGCCAATAAAAAAATGTAGGAGACCCATGTCTGTCATAGAAAATCTATCATGCAAAATAGTTTTAATTGCTACAATGGCGGTGGGTGAATCACCTGTTATTAGCAGATCATCTACATAGAGTACTATGAGCAAAAAAGAATCAGAGGTTCTTAGAATATAAAAATTTAGATTAGATTTGCATCGTATGAAACTTTGAGACAGAAGATAAGAATCCATTTTATCATACCAAGCTCTAGGTGCCTGCTTGAGGCCATAGAGTGACTTCTTGAGTCTACATACCAATGAGGAATTTTGTATATACCCTTGTGGCTGCTCCATGTAGATCTCCTCCTTGAGATCATCATGAAGAAATGCATTCTTCACATCCATGTGATGAACCTCCCACCTTCTTGATGTTGCAATGGCAAGAGCCAATCGAATGGAGTCCATTTTTGCCACTGGAGCAAAAGTCTCATCATAGTCAATGCCATGAACTTGTTGAAAACCTTTGGCGACCAACTATGCTTTGTATCTACTCACATGTCCATCTGCTGATTTCTTTGTCCTATAGACCCATTTACATCTGACAAGTTTGTGATTGGAAGGAAGTGGAACCAAATCCCAAGTTTGGTTTGCAATGAGGGAGTTGTACTCCTCATCCATGGCTGCTTCCCAAAGCAGATTCCCTATAGCTTCTACATAAGTTTGAGGTTCAGATGCTAGAACCACATAAGCATGCATCGGTATGATGGGCTCAGTAGCTGAGAGTGCATGAGGAACTTCATATATATCAGCTAAGCTCCTTGTTCTTTGATTTTGCACATGGGATACTGAATCATCACTAGAATCCAAATTGAGGATTGGTTGTGGATCAGCATATGCATGCTTATGTTCCTCTAAATCAGATTCAAAAATATCTTAAATAAGATCAGAATGATTGCATGTATCTCTGAGATTTGTAAGATGAGGAAGCATAGAGGTGGTCGCATGTTGTACCTGAGATGCATGTGGAAGACTTTCATCAAAGTAGACACTCCTTTCAATGAAGAGTGTTTCTGTGGAAAGATCTAGTAGTCTATATCCCTTTACACCATATAGATATCCAACAAAGATGCATTCTTTGCTTTGAGGCTCCAAAGCCTTCCTCTTATCTACAAGAATGTGTGCCCAAGCACGAGATCCAAAGATGCAGAAATGTGTGACTTCTGGTTGTATGCCTCTCCATGCTTGAAAAGGTGTTTGTCCTGTGATAGATTTGTGAAAAGATCTATTTTGTATGTACGAAGCACAGTTGATTGCTTCAGCCCACAATTTGGAGGGAAGGGACCTAGCATGCAACATGTAGCTGGCCATCTCTTTTAAACATCGGTTCTTCCTCTCAGCTACCCCATTTTGTTGTGGAGTGTATGGAATTGTGTTCTACAATTGTATTCCTGCTTCATTACAAAGATGTTGGACATCATTGTTGACATACTCCCCTCCATTATCTATGTGGAGGATCTTGATCATTTTTCTAGACTGCTTCTCTACATGGGCTTTGAAAATCCTGAGATTCTCAAACATCTTAGATTTGAATTTGAGAAAATACACCCATGTGTATCTTGTGTAATCATCAATGAATGTTAACACATATCTAGATTTACTCATGGAAGGTTCAAGAAATGGACCCATAAGATCGTTGTGAACAAGCTCTAAAGGAGAAGAGGCTCTCCATGCATTCCCCTTTGGAAACTTTTCTTGTGGATGCTTTCCAAGAGCATATCCTTCACAAATTCCATCAAAAAAGTCTATGGCTGGCAAGCCTTTAGCCATTCCTTGTTTGTTAAGTTGCTACATGTATCTAAAATTTAAATGACCAAATATTTCATGCCAAATTCTACTTTCATCATTTGCATGTGTTAGAAGTAAAGTAGAATCTGATTTGGCAACAAAATCAAAAAAACTGTACAGATGAGATTGATGATTTGCCTTACCAACAACAATTTTGGAGTTGTATTGCATGTCAAATATGGTCACCGAATCAGGGGTGAATTCAACTCTCCTATCGGTTCTAGTATGTGTCATTTGATACACAGAAAGAAGATTAACAGAAAGCTTTGGAATATGTAAGACATTCTCAAAACTTCCAATTCCAACCTCCACCCTCCCTATTCCAGTTGCCTCTACAGGAGAACTGTCTCCCATAAGAATAGGAGAACCAGAATATGGTTTCAAAGAAGAAAGAGCTTCTTTTGTGGCTGCCATGTGGTGTGAAGCTCCAGAGTCTATGATCCATGCATCTGAAGAAGAATGAATAGCAATCAATGCATGAGCATTGTCTCTTGTTTCAGGTGCTTTTTCTTCCTGCTTCTTCTTGGAACTCTCAGGGATAAGGCTACCAAGATTATGCTATTGAAGTGTCTAAGCCATGAGATCAATGGTCTTCTTCATGCATGATGATTCTGGATGGTACCCATAGTTGCAATAGCTGCACTTTGATTTGACCTTTTTGTCCTTCTTTTCTTTTGAGCCAGTAGATCCATCTGGAGGTTTGGGATTGCCTTCCTTTCTTGGATATGAATCCTTTTTTTCTTTGCCTTTGAATTGCTGGTTGGATTTGGAATTGTTCTTCCCACTTGCATGCACAACAAGTGCATGAGCTTTGGAATTCTTCAATGTGCCCATCTTTATAAGCTTAGCCTGCTCATGTACTATAGACTCAATGAAGGTATCCAGTGTGGGCATCTTCCAAGTTGCTCCTATTGTGAGCCTAATTATGTGGAAAGTAGAGACAAATACTGCATATTCTGGATCCAACTTTGATAGAATAGAAAGGATTAATTTTCTTTCTTCCTTGGATTTGTCAATCCCAGATCCTTTGAGCTGAAGCAATAAGGCCTTGAACTTTGTGAAGAAATATTGAATATTATCAAAAATCCTTAGATGTAATGAGTTGAGCTCATTTTCAAGGATATGACCCCGCATTTCATCTTGATTTCCAAAAAGAGTCTCCAATGTATTCCAAACTTGGTTTGGATTTGTACATGCCTCAACATGAAACAACAATTCTGGAGAGATGGATAAGCATAGCAAACCAAATGCTTCATCCATGTGGTTGAAGTATTTGGATTTTTCAACTGCTGGATTGGGTTCAACCTCTGTATTCATAACTATCCAATAGAGGCCTCTACTTCTGATCTGAAGTAGAATCTTTGGCTTCTAATCAAAATAGTTGTATGGTGTGAGAATGGCAGAGGGTGAACATTCTATTTTTCAGCTCTGATCTTCTATATCTGCAAAAAAAATACTATACTTCTTCTTTTTGGCAGCCAAGCTCTGATACCATGTAAAATTACAGTGGAATCTACAAAATAAATTATAGATCTTGCTGGAAAAGTAGTATTAGATTGAAAACTTGCAGATTGAAAAACAGAGAAGAAAAAAATAGAGCAGCAAGAAAAATAGAGTACAGAAAGGTAGAGCAAGAAAGAAATTGTAGAGACTATGATATTTCCTTCATAATTATTAAAAAAAATCCTTAGCCTTAATAAAGGTTACAAAAGCTTCTCAAACGCAGCAAAGAGAAGCGGTTAACAAATGAAAAAGTAGAGTCAACTGTTGTTTAACCATCACATCATTATTTGCATGAATGGCAGAGAAAACAAGGGAACTGCTTATGCATTAGTTAGCTTAGTTACACGGGCAGTTGGTTGGCGTTGGACTGTGCCTATTGGAGGAGAAGGAGAAATTGATGCTAACACAATAGACAAATCAATAGAAGATAACCCTGATTCTTTCATGTCGATTACTATTAGCAGCGGCAAGCAGGTAAACATTTTAAGTTCCTAAATATTATTTTGTTCAATTTTTTGTTTGTGTGTGTCATTATATATTTAATTAGTATTATTTACATAATAATAAAATACTATAGAATAGAAAATTATCCACTGGGGCCTCTAAAATTGGAATTACTACTAACACTTAAAATGAAATTAGATTAAAAAAATAAATTTCGTTAAGGTGCAAGATTGATAAAAATTAATAAAATGAACAATATTTTAATCATTGAGTTAAATGAAGAGATCTTTTCCATAGTTAACATCTAAGGCAACGAAGGCCAAATTGTATAGACAAAAACGAGGTTAAGAGGGGGTTTTGAGGAAGGGCAATGGCTACTATTTTTATGATGTAAGGCAACCCAAAAAAAATGTAAATACTTATTTATGAAAAATTTAGAATCAATTTTTAAAATGGAATAGTGATTATAATTTAGTAAAAATAATTTTAGCTATCATTTGTAACTAAGAGAGTAAAATTTTAAGAGTTTTCACTATTTTCTAAACAATCATTTTATCAAATAACAATTTTTATATGGTGTAATTTTAATTGATAATATTTTTTGATAAAAATTCTCAAAAAAAATTATAAAAATTCTAACATTTTATTTTATTGTTCTTCACATTATAACTATGAAAGAGAGATGAAACTTTATCTATAATATCAACTCTTATAATTGTGGAATTCATTAGCATGGGATAACCCTCCTAGTAAAGCACCAAAACCTTAAATTTTTTAGCCATATTTTCCCACTATCACACATAGTGAAACTCATTACATAGTGGCTTCTCATTTTTTCTCACCTAAATGTCCATCTCATATAATATTTCACACATAATTAAAATTAGGTAATTCATATGATCCAAATAATTACAGAAATGTTGGAATTCTTAAATTTGTACATGGTGGAACTAGAAATATTTTTTCTAAATTATCTACAGTGTTAGATTGTATGATTTCTATAATTTTCTAGTCTAAAAAATAATAGGTTAAAGGGTGATGATGTATTATACAAAATCACCATATAATAAATTAAATATTGACACTTAAATTTCTAATCTAAGAAGAACAACCTCATAAGTTTGAGGTTTTATGTTATTTTACTAATTTTTAGAATGAATTTGACACTATTATGAAACAATTTTTAATCGAGTGGTTTTGAGGTCTATTAATAACATGAATTTTTTTTGATAAAATATATCTATATATTAATAAAATATATAATATACAGATAATTCACAAAAAAATAAGCGGTATGAAAGCACACTTCAAGTCAAACTAGGCCAAGCATACGAATATGACACAACATAAAAAAAAAAAAAAAACACACTAGGCCCCACCTAAGAATGAGTCATCACAACATCATAAAAGAAACATTAAACTCCCATAGCAAGGCTAGAAGGCAAAATATCCATATCATCCAGACTCCAACCATAGCTAGGCAAGTCATTGCCATTTGGAATTGGTTCCCATCCAGAAGCCTGAGTAATATCCTTATCATCTTCTCATGGCTGAGTAGGAGAAATTGCCAAAGAGAGTCTGGGTAACTTGACCATCATGTCTATCTGACCTCCAAGTGGTGCCCTCAAAGCATTTGGATGTATAGGAGGAGGAGCACCCCAACCATCCTACAAAATAGGGGAAGGAATCAAGGGTTGCCACCCTCATTGTTGTCTAAGTGGAGACATGTAATGATACACATTGCCACTATGAGATCAGCATCAAGACTAGATGTGTCAGTGCCCACATCAAGGTGGAGGACTAGAATTTATTCAATTATTTTTTTAATCCTTAGATAGAGGAGGAATCCACACCATAGCACAAGGATCATCTTTTTAATGAGTGAGAAGGTCCTGAAGATGACCAAGCTCTATGGCAAATTTATTTACCTACACTTGAATTTGTAAAAGCACATTAGAAATAATAGAGGATTTGTTGAGAGTTAAAAAATTACAATCATAAGAAACATTGTTAAAAACTACATTATTTCTTTCTTTCTATAACCAAAATAGAATCTCCACTCTGAAATTATTCCAGACTTGGGTGTATTTAAAAGGCAAGGTGGGTTTATATCTAAGAATGATATGCTTCCATTGAAAAAACATGGGTTAGAAAGGCTTGTAAAGGTCAGGAATTGATTTCTAGACCCATTGGGCTTTGGAGCAATGCCAAAAAAGATGAGGGAGCATTCTAGATGGCCACAGAAAGGGCATTTGGGAAGGGAAATTCTTAAATGCATAAGCCATCTACCTATAGTTAGTCCCTAATATAGAACACACCAAATGAAGTGAGCTAACATAGGTTACAAACAAGCCTCTCAAATAATATGAAAATAGAAGCGTGTTGTCCCCCCAAAAAAAATGTCACTCTTTTTGGGACAGCATATGAGCCATTTTGGTCCTGCAAGACCAAATTTGCCTCTTCCCTTCTCAAAATTTATTTTGATCTTTCAAGTTCCTCACTTTTCAAGATTTTCTAGAAATCTACGGACTCAACATGCTTGAAATTAGCAGGTTCAACTGTTTCAATGGCTTCTTCAGATGAGTTCAATCAAAAGGGTCAAGTTTCCAACACTTGGGCATTTTGAGGAATGGTTCAACGCCTTGGTTCAACCAAAAAGGGGCTCATTAGCAAGCTTCTAAGTGATGATTGAACTGTTAAACATTGAACCACTTTGGTTCAATAGTTTAATGGGTTTAAGGTTCAACATCATTGACAGGGTTAAAAGAGTTAAGCACTTCAGCCAAATTGAACCATTCAGTGATGTCAGCAGGACACTCAACCACTTTGGTAAGTTCATCAACTTTCCATAAGACCAAGCTTCAAGGAAGGAATGAACCGTTCAACCAAAGTTGGTTCAATCAGTCAGTTCAAAGCAAAGGTTCAAAGGTTCAACGTGGTTATTTCAAAGCAAAGGTTCAATGCAATTTAAAAACTGTTTCAAATAATCAAGACTTAGCTAAAATAAAGACATTGAACCATTCAACCATTGAACCAAAGTTTTTTCAATCGATCGGTTCAATCAAAATGGTTCAAAGGAGTGCCCCAAAAGGAATGAGTCAAGCAGAAGCTGCCACATGTCATCTGTCGAGCCCCATTGTAATTTGTTTCTAATGGCAACGGAAGATGCCATCTGTCCCTACTGAAGCTTGTCAAAAGCCTCCAAGTGTCTCCATCTGAAGCTTCAAAGTTTTAACAGTTTTGAAGTTCAATGCATAGGTATTTATTTTTCACGTAGGTTTTTGTCTAAGTCTCAAAAAGCTATGAAATGTGCCACGTGTCCCTTGCAAAAGTTCAACAAAATCTGACAAGTGTCAATCTCCGCAATTTCTCCCTCCTGCTTCTTGTTTTCATAAAGACTATGGTGGACCCCCAGTGAGCTGTTGAAGAAAGTGGAACATGCCATGTGTCATCATCTGCCTAACTCTCCAAAGACAAGTAGAAGATACCACCTGTTCATTTATAACTCCATAAAGAGCGACACGTGTCTACGTCTGAGTTTCAAACAAGTTTATAAGCTTCTCCTAAGCATTTTTTAGAGCACAGTGGAGACTGCCATGTGTTATCATCCACGTGAATCTAAAATAAGTCCCGAGTGTTTTCAAAGGCTGCTAAAGCGTAGTGGAGACTGGTATGTGTCATCTTCCACCAGAATCATAAAAAATGTTTCTAAAGCCTCTAAGAGAAGCAGAAGCTATCGCATGTCCTCGCTTGTTTCAAAGCAGATGCTGCCACATGTCAATTTTTTAGCATAAAGTGACCAAAAAATAGAGAGGCAATTTAAGGATCTAATTCAAAAACTAGAAAAAGAGTTGCCAAGAAGGATGATAGACCCGCAGCCATCAAATTAGGGGCAATCAATTAGCTATTGGCTTTCAAATGATGGCAGACTTGAGGATGCCAAATTAGTGGCAATGAAGTGTCTCTTGATTTTTGTAGACTTAAGTGCGAGAGCCCTAATCGCTGCGAAGCAGAGCAAATAATATGAAAGATCTAGAGTATCAACATAGTTTTTAGATCTGATAGACCTCTTGAACCTAGAAACATGGATGCAAATTTCTCAAGCCTTTAAAAGACATGACTTGTTTAGGAATAAAGGCAAAGTGAACAACGGTACAATCAAGAGAAGAAACTAAGAGGATTGTCTAGTTCCAGGGGATGATAGTCGAGTTAAAATACAGAACTAAAAGTGCATTCAAAGCATGGCATGCGCAACATGAGCTGTTTCATGGGATAAATCCATTTAACCTCTCTCAACCTCTATATATTTTAATCTCTATGATTGTTATGAGGATCTTTTCCTGCTATAGAAGCAAAAACTCTACCCAAATTGAAAGGAATTTATTGAGGCTTTGAGCTCAGATTGTTAATCATTTTTCTTCATTTGAATAAGAAACCAAGTGACCTTTTTAGACTTTGTGCTGGAAATAAGCTATGTTATTTAGGAAATTGTTCATATGTCTATTTCTTAAAAGCATTCTTGTTTATCTGATCTAACAAGTAAAACTAGTGGAAGTGGTTAAGAAGGTGTCCTGAAGACCAACTGTGGGACGACTTTGTGCCCCCACAAGTACTTTTAGTGTGTTTATATTTTCTTTTTCCTGTGTAAAGGACCTTAGGATGACTTTGTGCCCCCATTGTTCTTCGTATCTCACTCTTGGGCAGTTAAGGTGGAGACTTTGTGTTGCATCTTATATTGCTGGTTAATTTATACTTTGGTTACTGGTTACTTGTTCCTTGAAAGGACTCTTTCTGTTTCTTGCAAGAATACTTCTGAAAGAAGAGAAGTGCCTTTAGTGTTTCCTAAGATTTCTCCTCTATCTATTAGCATCATCTCTAAAAAAAGAGAGATGGATGGTTTGTCCTACCCTTGTGTCTTATTTTCTTCTTATATATATATATTCATATACTTAATAGGGAACCTCCCCTTGATGAGAGGAGAGTTTTATCCCCTTTTTATGTAGTAAACCTGTACATCTGGCTGATCAATCTCCCTACTGTTGTGGTGATAGGACCTATTTTTCTCACCAGTTAGCTGGTCAACAAAATATTCACCCAACAAAGTGCTAGATATGAACTGAAGAATTTAGACCCTAGTGAGATTTAATCTTGTGCACCATACGCATGTGGGGAGTAATCCACCTATAGCCAAGTCGAGGAGTGTAATTACAAAATGAGGTATGAACATACCACTTCTAGTCCTTCCACCAAGGACGTGTGGAGTTAATAGAGATTTTATGAAACACTGAAGGTGGAATAACATTAAGGATTTATTCATAAGATTCTCTACCAGTGTTGGTTAAATGGAATTTGGTTTTCACCTCCTCCCATCATAGCCAAGAGTGATATTGATTATAAAAGATGTCTTGGATAGTATGAGTGCCTCTATGAATCAACATGAGGGCATTGATCTAAAGAACATTGACCATAGGGACTTCATTGAATTTGATAACACGTGACCACCATAATGAATGTGAGTTAGAAGATAACCCATCTCGAAACCCTACTCCATTTCATAGAAGTCATGGTTTGATATTTTCAAATGTTTTCTAGATAATTTTAGCCATAAAGGACCCTGTAATATGAATAGGAGTTTTGATGATGAGAAGACTGGAGAAGCCAAACCCTTTCAAATATTTTTTCTCTTTAGGAAGGCTTGAAGATATGTGGTGTTATAAAAATACTTTTGAAGCTTCCTTGCCATCAATGGCCCACATAATCCTTTTGGAACATAAGGCAACTCCTTCACGAGTCATGTCGATGAGCCCCATACCTTTATCATCCCATATGAGGAAGTAGTATTCCAAAACAACCTTGTTGAAGCCATGGCCTTATGAATAATTGGCCAAAAGAAAGTCCCTACGAAGTTTTCAAGATTATGATAAGAATTCTTGGAAGGCACCCATCATGAAGAGTAGTAAACATGGGTGGTCGCAAGCACTTTTGAATAGATTTGAAATTTTACTGATAATGATAAGGGCTTAGTCACCCAATATTCCAATTTATTTATGACTCTATCAACAACATATCACCAAAATATGTAAAGAGAGGCATCAAAAGCAATATAGATGCCAAGAAACTTGAATATTTCATCACGTTAGATCTAGGCCCACCCATACTTAGCCACCTGAATTGATGGGGGGAGGTATGACTGCCTGTAGCATTGATTTTTTGTCATTGGATGCTTGAGCCAGAGGCAAGGCATTAACATGTATTTTAGTTTACTTTTGATGATATTTTATTATAAGGTTATTGGGCAGGTCTAAATTCTTATTGATTTTACAAAATATATCAATATCACCATTTATTTTAAAATAGGCTTTACTCCCTTTCCTAATTTATTTAGTCTTTGTACAGATGAATTAGAGTTTTTTTTTAGATACAAGTAAAAATTTAAATTGTAAAAGGCTTTGGAGCTTTGTATAAAGGATAAAAATATAAAACATTAAAATCTCACATCAAAGTCCTCTACCATTGGCTAATGGATCACACCCTGAAACATTCTAGGAATGAGTTATCCAAACAAGAACCAACATAGAAAACTAAATAGCGAAACCCAAAAAAAATAACATCAAATAGTTAGACAAAAAACCTCATAATTTCAGCTATCTTCCCATGAAGATCTATGAAAAACTCTGTATTACATGTTGCCTCTATTGCATTCTACCTCTATACACCAAACTTCAAGATTAAGATAACCTTTGAACCAATGCCTTTATTGAGTCTTCATTTCTTAATATATACACCAAACAACCCTTATTGTCTTTAGATTTGAATCAATAGTGAAATTTATAGATATTTCAATTTGAATTTATTCCTTTCCACTCCCATTTGAACATCTCTCTTTAGATGGTGAACTTGAAGATTTGGATAGGGTGTTTGGGGTTGTCTTAATAACTTCCTTATCTTGTATCACTAGAACTATGGCTTCACTATTTTCCAAAGTTGATTCATCAGCCTCTATATTAGCTTTTTCCACATTAATATGAAGGTAAGAGATTAATTCCACCTTGTGGAATCCTTTTTTATTTTGAAGCAAATGTAATCATTAGTGAAATTTCCAGTCAAAAATTAACTATGAAAATGGAAAGGTAGACCTTGTAGTTGAGGGTTTGAGTCCAAGAGTGGTAATATACTTTTAGATTAGATTTTTAAAGTATCCCCTTGAATATGTCTATGTTAGTTATGATTCTAGCATATGTTGTGTGTGAAAACAAGTTTGTGGCAGGGTTAGCTTGTTGAAACTCACTAATAGAGTTATTTATAGACATAAAAAAGAGGTATGGCCAAACCTATAATTGAATATGGGGAAGGTGAACCCAAATGGGTCTAATATTGAATGGTTTGGTGAGGAGGTTGAAGTTTGGGAAAATTGGATTCATCACAAGGGATGGATGATCAAAGATCCACATCCTATTTTGAATTTCAAAATTGTCCTTAATGATATTAAAAGCCACATTGAAAAAGTTTATTCACTAGGGTATATTTCTATCCTACCTTGTAAGAGACTATTCCACTAATCAAAGATCTATGCATATACATAATATTTTCAAATTTTATCAAATAATGATGCTTTCCATCTTGTAGGAACCTATCGAGACTTAATCTCTTTAAGTACACACTTTAAAGGGTGTATTGGGGAAGGGGTGGGTAGACATTTGGTGCTTCACAAGATTATTGTCCTTTATGAACACATTATTACCAATCCAACCAGATCGTAAAACCTTTATCTAAACTATTATTCCTCTTTTGCACACTACTCTAGATTTTTTCATCTTTCCATCCCTCTTATCCTCCCCTTGATCCCCTTTCTCCAATTGACTTTAATAGGTTGAATGGGTTGACCCTGTATATTTTTCAACCTATAATTACTATAAAAGGTTGACTAGGTTGACCCTATACTATTTTTGGGCATTTTCACTTGAGAGCTTTGTTAGCCCTTCAGCTGACCTAACTCTAGACTTTGTGATTTATCTCCAAAAAACATACAAGATCAATTGGGTCGACCCCATAAATCTGAAATATTTGGAAGTATTTAGGGTGATATCTACTTATAAATACAATATCATTTCATCATTATTTTAATATGTAATAAAGAGTTATTATTCACTCATGCTTCTTTATAATTTTCTCTTCCACCATTCTACTTGGAGAATCTAGTCTTATGGATAAGTTTTGGATGCTTTAGATTTTTTTAGTTATCTTTACAAGCCACAACAACCTCTTTTGAAGCCCCTTTGGCCAAGGGAGAGATTGAGTCTCTATAGGTTCACATTTAGGTAAGTATATTCTAACTTTGTTCTCCTCTTTTTAGTAGATAAAAGTAGCAAAAATATTTTCTCAAATAATATTAATCTTCATATTCCATGTATTAGGATCTTACACATAATTAGCTTAATTGATACCCTCTTATGCATGTTTTTATTTTTTACTAACCCCTCATGTTGTGTAAAAAGCTTTGGTGAGCACTAGATTAGATTTACTTTCTTGCTATTAGATATAGAGTGAATATCAAAACCTAGGACTCTTCTAGGGTTGGTGTGTTATTGTGTTACATTGTAGGCTTTGTAACCCTTCCTAGCATGGTGTATTATGAAAAGTGTTCACCTAATCAGTTCTATTAGATCCCCATATTGGTCATGCTTCTACTTAACAAATGTATTCCCAATTAGAAGTGTAGGTATGCTCTATCTGCTCTGAGACAAGATTGATTTATAGACATGATGCATTTCTAATTACACACATTCTAGTGAACCTGACATGAATCATATCCCACCACTGGTTGGATTGTCTTTATGTTTCCACTTTATTCTTAGCATTTTATTCACTTTGGCTTCACCTTCATAATACATTCTGGTGAAGCCGACATGAATCCAAATCCTTCAAAATTTGCTTCACTTATCTCATTATTTTATCATTTTGATTTTCATATATTTGTAGTACTAGGTTGACCCTATCTTCACAATATTCTTTTCTACCCCTTACATACAGAATTAGGTCGACCTAGTCCACTCTGTATCTTTTATTACTTACTTCCTATCCAAGATACAAATCTAGGTAGACCCATTAAACCCTATATTCTTTTTTCATCAATTTTCAAACCTTATTTTCTATACTAGGTCAACCTTGTATAGTTTATAGACCCTATTTTCTATATTAGGTTGACCCAATTGAATTTGTATAGTTTTGTGTTATACTTGTATGCCCAACTTAATTCTCTATATGCTTGACTTAGTTTTTTTGTCTCTATCTTCTATTTTTTATTTATTAGCATTCTTTATCTTTCCTCACACATCATAATTCCTATCAAAATATTATTAGATAACTTGAATACATTTAGACACTATATGGGGTTCTCTTTGCTTCTTATATTTTCCTATCTTTTCTTCCTATTTTTAGTTATTAGGGCATCTTACAATACCCATCCACACATTAATCTATCCTTTGGGGCATCTTGTGATGCCCAACCACATTTCATTTCAAACTTTGGGGCTTCTTGAGATACCCATCCCTACATCCACTTACCATTTGGGGCCTCTTGTGATACCCACTCTTAGTCTCCTTTACATGCTACCAAACTAATTCAACTTCAAGAAACCTTATGAGACACAAGCTTTTCTCTCACATGCTCATCCTTGACATAGACATTAGTATAGGATCGTTTCCTTCTTTTCATGATTTCTATCTTTATATATCTAACACTTTTTGGAGGTTACTTATAGGGGTCTTTCCCTCTGCATCATTTTCCTTCCTTTCATAAATCTTTAGTCCTCCCTTTTGGTCTTTTGGTTTCTTGATATACCATAAGTCCTATTTATCTTCTTGAACTTTCATTTTTTAACACCCATTAGGTTTTTCTTTTGTCAGTAACTTAGTAAGACTGTAGATAGGACCTGACACTCATAAAATTATCATATTTTACTTATTTTTCTCCCTAATATTTTCCAATTTGAGTTTTGAAACCCCTTGGGTTTTTATTTTATGAGTTACTTCATAATATCATAGATAGGACCTGACACTCAAAAAACTAAAATCTTTTTCCTTGCCTCACTTTATATTTCACTTGCTTGTTGGAACCCTTGTGGGTTTCTCTTTTATGAAGTTGTAGTGAAAACCCATGCATAGGACCTAGCCCTCTTCATAAAATTACTATCTTTTCATGTTTTCATATTACCCTTGTTCTCAACTTTAGCTTTTTGCTTCTTTCAATAGATGAAATTTTTGAAAATAATCTATGTTATCATGTTTTTCTCCATTTCCCTCATTATTTTGATAATAAATCACACTTTACTGTCATTGTATCCCTTTTTTTCCTTTATCACATTTTTAAAAATTTGAAGTAATTCAAACTATTCCATGTGTCATTCCTCTTGATTACCCCTTACTATCATTCCACATTAGATAAAATAAGGTCAAAGTCAAGATAGAAATTTTATTTCACCTTGATTTAAGAGACTCTTAGACCCCATAATAATTGAAGTTATCTCTCTCTTATCATCCTTGTCCCAAGTATTCAAATGAAAGTCATATTTAACACCCATGTTTGGTTTTCTAAATCTATATAGAGGAGGAACAAGGAAAAGCCATCAAGAAATTTAAAAAACCAAATAATTTGAAACAAAAGGCAATGTTATACAAAAGGCAACATACAAATATTGAAAGTCAAATAACACCAAAAGACATGATTGCAAGCACAAGTCCTATGTCTAATCGAAGCTCACACTCCATAGTTGGCCTCACAGAGAGCCAAGGTCCATTGGGGTGTGGTAGTATAGTAGATTAGAATAGGTTAATTCAAAAAAATCTATGGTGCTACCTACTTTATCATGTAAGTACCCAATATTTGCAGTAGACTAATGGCTCTCTAAGGGGTCCTCAAGAACATAGAACATGCTGTGGGAAAGTAGGTCCATTTTTATTTTTCATTCATATAGACTTCATGGGAAGATCTATATACTTCATTTTGTGACCTAAGATTTGTGTGGCTAAGAGAAGTTCTTCAAAGTCCTTAAGGTTGAAAGTCCTCTTGTTTTAACAAATGTAATTTTAGTGACTTGACTTCGATAAATAATTCTTCTACCTTGGTTTTTCCTTCATTCTCCCCTCCACCCATTTCATTTCCCCCCTTGACAAAAAAATTGTGATTCAAAATTTGTTTTCCCTTTTTCTTTACTTACTTCTTCTTCATCTCTTAAAAACATGTTAGAATTACTTTTTTTCAATTTTATTTATCCTTAGATCGAAACAACTTATTTGAGCAACTGTGGATTACTTCTTTCTTTTTCACCATGATTTTACATTTATAGACTTGTCTTACTTTATTTTTACCATTTTTCATTTTTTACTATCCTGTTATCCTGGACACCTAAGTTTGTACCCTTTTTCTATTGTTTAGTGAGGTTGGCTTGAACAACTTATCACTTAACAATGTTGTTTTCCCTTTTTACGCACTTTTTCCATTTTTGAGTGAGATAAGGATTGTTACTACTCACTCATCAATGTTGCTTTACTATTTTTTTTCTGATTTTACATTTGATATTTTATTACCATCTCCTTTTTTACATGTATCCTTGGTTTGATTTGATGAGTTTTCCTTTCTTACTTAAGGTTTCCTTGTTTCAATTTTTTGGTCTTTAGTAACCTTGGATTTTTAGTTACACATTTTAATCTTTTTATTTGACTTGGTAATTTGTTTTAACATAGAATGTGTTACCCCAAATTTCCAAATTTCCCAAGTACACCCCATCCTCATACCAGTGGTTATCTTGTATTTTCTTACATTTGTTTGTCTTTACTCTTTAGTTTTATATTCGTGGGTTTGTTGAAATCAGTCTCTATATCCTACACAATAAAAACTAACAACACAATAGATAACCATTAAATGATAAAGGTAATTCAAGGTACACATTTCATTTAATTTTAATTTATTTACTTTTGAATTATTTAGTTTTAGTTGTTTTTGTTTTAAAACACTGTAATTTTTTTCTTAGCATCAACATTATGTGTTACTATGTTCTTTATCGAAGCACCATCACATGTTTCACCTTAGTGAAACATGATGAGATTCAAATGGAGCATAGTTATACACATAATATATTTAACTTTTATCAAACATTGATGCTTTACATCTTGTAAGAACCCTTCAAGACTCAATCTCTCTGAGTGCATGTCTTAAAGAATGTACTAGAAAAGGGGTGGGTAGACCTTTGGTGTTTCATAGGATTTTTTTCCCTTATTTCCACATTATTACCAATCCAAAAGTATCCTAAAACTATTGCCTAAGCTATAATTACTCCCTTTCACACTCCTCTAGTATTTTTCTTTTTTCATCCTTCTTTTCCTCACCTTGATCCCTTGTTGTTAGTTGAGTATACTAGGTCAACTGAGTCAACCCTATATTTTTTTATCCTTTGATTACTATACAAGGTTCATTAGGTCAACCTTGTACTATTTTTTGGTATTTTTAATTGATATCTTTGTTAGCCCTTCATTCAACCAAGCTCGAGACCTAATGATTTATCTCCTGAAAACATACAAGGTTGACTGGGTTAACCCCATACAACCATCATATTCGCAAGGATTATGGGTGAGATCCACCTATAAATACAAGATCATTTCATCACTATTTTAATATGTAATCAATATTTATTATTCACTCGTGCTTCTATATAATATGCTCTTCCACCATTCTACTTAAGGAGTTTTATCTTAGGTTTTTTACTTTGAGAATCTAGTCTTGTGGATAAGTCTTGAATGCTTTGGCCTTTCTTATTTATTCTTAAAAGCTATAAAAATGTCTTGAAAATCCCCTTTGGCCAAAGGAGAGATTGAGTCTCGATAGGTTCATATTCAAGTAAGTATATTCTAATTTTATTCTCTTCTCTTTAATAGATAGAAGTAGCATAAGTATTGGCTCAAATAATATTACTCTTCATATTCCATGTATTAGGGTCTTACTTATACATATCCTAATTAATATTCTCCTATGCATGTTTTTATTTCTTACTAACCCCTCATATTATGCCACAAGCTTTGGTGAGCACTAGATTAGATTTACTTTTTTATTATTAGATACAGAGTGAATATAAAAACCTAGGACTCTTTTAGGGTTGTCACTTTATTGTGTTAGACTTTAGGAATTAGAACCCTTCCTAGCATGATGTATTGTGACAAGTGATCTCCTAATCAGTTCTAATGAATCTGCATGTTGATCATGCTCCCACTTATCAAATGTATTCCCAATCAAAAGTGTAGGTATGCTCTTTCTTCTCTGAGCTAGGATTGATTTATAGACATGATGCACTTTTTTATTGCATACACCATGCATATGTATAAGTTAATTTTTTATATATATTATAAAATAGGAAAATAATTCCACTTGAGAATAACCATCCCTCACCCTTAAGCACTTATTGAGTATCATATTCACAAAAAAATATAGATAGAGTTAAATTGGTTGGGTTGAAGGAATTTAAATTTGATTTATGTATTTATTTTGTGGTCACAGCCTATAAGTAAGTTTGTTTTCTTTTATTATTGTGAAGATAAATGTTCCATGTTCTGTGAGGTAGAGAACTCCCCTACAGTTCTTCTTCATCCTAGTTTTTTCTATTTGTGACTCCCTATCTATATCCTTTCCTTGAAACTTATCTATTACCTATACTTCATTCATCTACCCCTCATTCCTAGTTGTATACCTTCCCACACCATGATTTAGGTAGCTTTTTTTTGGTATTTTCATAAACTAGCGACTCATTTAAACACAAATATGAAAATATGCATGTTTTCCTATCAATTTTTGAAGTTTCTTATCCCTTGAAACATATTCTTCATGATCTATGGTCACACTATAATATAATTGGATATTTCAGAAACATCCATGGGAAGGAGCATTGGGAGCATCTTTTTTCATAAATTATTATATTATGGTCTCCTACATACAATTTTAAAGCATACAATGCATGTTTAAATCATACAATGTTGTGAAATGTCTCATATTTGCATGAATTTATACAATATTTATTCTTAAATTAGATGGTTTGAAAGGTGTTTTAATTAAATAATTATTTCATGGGATGTTTTTCAAGTTGATTGTTTGGGAAGAGGTTATTGTGCAAACTTGTGTAGAAATTACATTTGATAGTAGTGTAATGCTTTTATCTTGTGGGAATGATGGTATAACTACACATGATATTCTACACAATTTCAATGCATCTAGAAATTTTTAAGATGAAAAAAATGATTGAATGGTAGTTGATGAGAATAATCCAACAATCAATTAAACCTTCATATAAGGGGACACTATTTAATTTATTGATTATGATATTTCCATTAATCATCAATGTATGGTGTGTATTTAGATTTATATGTTGACATTGTATATGAAACACTAATTTATTTTGAAGATTTAGGTTTTAAAGTTGCATATAATGAAAGACACTTAGATAAATCAAATAAAAACACTTTTATGAAATCAAAAAATAGGGAAGTAAATGATAAAAACATAAAAAACTAGGAACTAATGTTAATGTTAACTTGGAACCTTTTTCACATTGTCCTAAATGAAACACTTAAAAATTAGAAATATTTATGAATAAAAATATAAAAATAATAATTTTATAATTTAATAAAAATAATAATATAACACACAGTGAAAAATTGAATCTAATAATAATGGATGATATTTTTACTATAATCCTATTAAGGAGGCCCCACCTCAGTTGGAGTTGTGTCATAATCCCTTCCTCTTTGATACACATTTATATGTAAAATCACATCTTAATTGATTAAAAAAATTATATTAATGTGAATATTGGTACAGTGAAATTTAAAATATACATAACATGGTTCAATAATTTTATAAAAATTCCCAATTACTATTCTCTATATTTTACCTATTATTCTATGTCTTATTGATTTCACATTAAATAATGAGGATATGTTTATATTTTTATCAACTAGTTATAATAGGGATCATAAACTATATTTTGGTTGTTAAAATAATATATCATAAAAATTCAACACATGTACTATGGAAAATTTACATCTAATAAGCAAATAATAGTAGAAAATAGGGCATAACAGTTTGTTTCATGGTTGCAATAATTTGGAGGTACACTCTCCAATAAAGGTGTGATGATGAGGTATTATAACATTGATTTACCTCACTTCTAATTTTATTTATGCATTCAATTTTTCTCTTTATTTTGTACAATATTTTGAAGAGAACTTATGAATTGGTTTGTTGGTATTAAATTTTATTTCTATAAAAAATGTAGTTATGGGGTTTTTTTGTTGTGGATCAGTACTTATAGCCTAATTTATTCATATCGAAATAGGGTAACTAGCATGTTCTAAGAAAGGATAGTTATTTTGATAAGTTTTTACACAAATCATTATTTTAACATATTTTTCTTAGTGTAAATATTTTATTTATTCCATATGTTGTTTCTTTGTTGTGTTTTCCTCCTTTGTGTTTGATCACATCATTCATATATCTTATATACTCAACACATTGGCACCTACCTTTTATTTCACATTGATGTTCATCTATCCACATGGTCTATGTTATTTTATAAGTTGTATTGACCCTTTCCCTTTGATTACTTATCCCATTACAACCACCATGTGAACTTCACAATAATGAAAACACATGTTTTGATATCTTCCATCGTACAATGAATTTCAATCCAATAATATTTGTATCTTGCTAAAATCTTACACTATATTTTGTTTTTTGATTGCACCCTTTGGATTACTTATTTGAGTTTCTTCTTTTGTGTGTCTTATAAATTATATTTATGTGAAACTAAGTTTCACCTACTTATTATCAAGGATTCCCCTTGTAGTTATTATTTATTTATTCATATAAAAATTTATAAAATACAAAAAACATTAAAAAAAAACACACAAAAAAAAAACTAAAACTAAAAGAATTGATTTTTTGATGGATACATATCATTCTTATTTTCTTGTGTTATTGTTTTTTTATACATGTTACACATATGCTTCTCACATTATTATTTGAGTGGGTGTGATGTAGGATATACAAGTTTTGTTTGATTATTGACTATGTGATTGTATACAACTATTATCTTACCTACATCCTAGGGGTTTGATCAAATGTTTTGGATGCAGTTTCTAAGGGGCATGTCTATATTAAATATTTTATGGTGATATCTTTATTTCTTTTTATTTATCATATTGATATATTTATAATTATAATATCATATATTTATAGTACCTACATCTTGAATACTACATAGATATTTAAATTATAATATTGAATTGGGATTATTACATTGTTGTGTTGTTACGTGCATGTCTTTGATTATTTGATTATTTTTATGTGTATTCTTGTGAGTGTTTAATCATTTTCATTTCTTGTTTCATTCTTGTTCATATAGTATCCTCTAAGTTTCATGTCATGTCATGATATTATGCCTTGTGAGTAGTATGTCCTTGAATTTTTATTTCCTATATGTGGTTACATTCTTTTATGTGATTTCCATTATATATTATGTGATATTATATGTTTTGTGCTATGACATTTATCATGTTCATGAATATTTATGATATTACTATTCTTGGTGCCTACGTTTTCTTGGTATTTACCATGCATATATAGGGGAACACTACTTGTGTGTGTTATTCATTAATTTATCTATCCCTGATACAGGAAACATTGTAAAAATTTTGACATGTTATCAATCTATATATTTATTTTATATTAGGGGCATCATATACATCAATATATCTTCAAGTTTATATCTAGTATACATATATTATGAATACATAGAATTTATTTGGCCATATTGTTTTCATCTATCTATTACATCCTCATATTAGTACGTTCACCTTCCTATTGAGATTTACTTATGATATTATGATGGTTATATATGTGTGATTTATAGGAGTTAAGTATTCTAAAATATTTAGATATATATTTTTAAAAATGTCATGTGCATTATGTTTTTCTTTGATTTGAGTGATTTCATCATAAAATTATCAATATCTTACGTACAATCCTAGGGAATATGTCCATATATTTCAATATTTTCAACATTAGCAAAAGGTATTTTCATATTTTAAAATTTATACTAAACTTAAATAAATTAAAAGCACAAAAATGGTCTATTTTTATAGTTCCTCTATCAATAAATGGATTGGGTTTTCAAAACTACCTGAGAAGTGCTATCTATGTCTAGGTTTTGTTTAAAAATATTGTACTTGGAATAATCAAAATAAATTTTAGTTTTCAAATTGTGGTAACATGGTTCAAGTACCACTAAGTATAGTCATTTTATGCTATATTAATTCAATTCTCATTTTTCAATTCATGTTTCTAAAAATAATTAAACTTTCACATTGTTATTCATTGGTTACTTGTAAAAATTGGCCATTAGTTAAAGGTATGCCATAGTTTCCAAACTACAAAAAATTATGAATGGATTCTTTCTCAAGCATCATTAATTTTTTCCATCCTTATCTAGGTAATTAAAGGTAAATGCATTAATTTATTAATTTTATACTTTGATTTACACAAACATTCACTCACATATCCATATCAAATAAGGTGTATTAAGTACACATCATTATTTAGTATAAGTCATTTCTCTATAGTGTTTTTTACATTTTTTTTACAAGATTGGTCCACTTGTGTATATTTATATATATTTAGATAATTCCTAATCCAAACTAATATATCTCTATCCTTTAAACATTCTAGACATATTCAACATATATCCATTTGTAATTTTGAGATTTAATTATCTATTTTTTTTACTGCAAGCACCCATTTTGGACATCTATATATTCAAGGATAGATTTATAGGTTACATTTGTATCATCAAATTCATCATGTATTTATTTGGTGTAACTTACAATTCATCATGTGTATTTTAAAGGAATATCCACCTTACCCTGATTTCTCATGCATTTCATTTTGTATATTACACTTTTAGGTGATTTACCTTATGTTTTATCATATACTTGAGATACCTATATATAAATATCATTCCTAGTCATTTATCAAGTGATATTCAAGTAGAAAAAAGTGTCAAGTGTCACTCAAGGGTTGAGTAATTTTTACCCATAGTTAAATCTAGTGTCGTCATTGATAAAACTTATTATCTCAAATTTGTGTGATTCATCAAATTTGTTTAATGAAGCTCAGTAATATTTACCCACAGTGAAATCTAGGGTCATGATGAAATCTTCCAACTTCATAATTGAATCTTATTCAAGATATTTTTATATCATTTATTTTCACCCAAATAGGGTTTAGGTGAATGTTCATGTAGTTACATAACACATTTGGGAAAGATGAAGTTAAGTTTCAATGCTTGATATTCTATTTTCATGGCACATAAGACTACATTGACTTTGATTTTAGTGTGCTTAATATGTAGTTGTAACTCCTCTAAGGTTTACTAACCCCTGCCATTTCCTTTTATTTCTTAAAAATTCATTTGGGGTGAAATATATTAAGAGAAGAATAAGAAACCAAATCAAAATTTCTCCCCTTACATTTATGAAATCAAAGACACTATACTATATATCATCAGACATTGCATATGCAAAATAAGTTTTAGATTATAAAATTGAGCATAGTATATATTTGGAGCATAATTGAGTATTAAATAATAACTATATAGGGATATATTTAGTAGTGATTCATGGAGTTACATGACACATTAATAAAATAGTATTTTAAAAGTCAATGCTTGATATTCTTTTTTTGTGGCACGTAGGATTACATTGGCTCTGATTTTAGTGTGCATAATATGTATTTGTAACTCCTATAAGGTTCCCTGATCCATATCATTTCATTTTAGTTTTTCATTATATATTTTTGGTGAAATATATTAAGAGAATAAGAAGACATAAAATCAAAAATTATCCGCTTACATTTATGAAATCAAAGACACTTTACTATATGTCATCATACATTGCATAAGAAAAATAATGTTTATACTCTAAATTTGAGCATAGTATATATTTGATGCACAATTACATATTCAATAATAAATATACAAGGATATATTTAATATAAAAATATATATTTTTAAAAAAATTGGCAATAAGATAAAAAATATCGAATCTATTGTTTAACATTCAATATTTCATATTTCACAGAAAACTTCATCATAACTTCAAATCTATTAGTTTCTCTAACAACCCAAGAATTCTAACCAAATTTATTCATTTAATAATTTTCATTATTTCACTTAAATCATATCTCAAATTTGTGTGATTGATCCAACACATAAATAATAATCATCATCTGAAATTTGTCCTCTTCTATTACTCGTGCACCAATTGGATTTTATATAGTTAACATTCTTACATCAATAATCTATTAAAAAATGAAGTAATGATATTTAATTTCTATATATAAGAGGGAACAATAATCACACATTTTTAGCAATATATTTATTATAATAAGATACATATTAATTGAATAAGTGAGAATCATAGGAAAAAACATGTACAACATATATGCTCACATATCTTTGTGAAGCATTTTGTAAAATTTCAAATTTAATTTCTGGAGGGAGAGATATGAATCTCATATTATATTTGGTATAGAACACTCATTTCATGCCTAAAGAACCATTAGCAACAAACACGTGAAAAAAATTGGAATTGAATTTCAACTATCTTGAAATAAGGAGGAAAAAGGGATGAGAAGATAAAGTTTCATCAGTTCTCTCAAATATTATATATTTGTGTCCCATGATTTCAGAGTTGGATTTATTATTTAAATGTTTGTTGGAAGTGATTATTTTTAGATTGATAATTGTAGATAATGTTAAATATGAAGTTGAAACATGGATTAAATAATTTATTTTATTTATTTATTTACTTTATTTTTAAATTTTTTTTTGAGCAATGATTGTGGCATAGATGATGTTGTAACTCGAAAGAGAAGAAATCAATTGAGGATAAGTTGATAGATATTTTTCAAAGGGAATTATTAAGGAATTTATTATTAACCAAATTACATTGGAAAACATACATCTTATTTTATGGAACATTTTGTTAAAACTAGAGAGCATCCCAAACAAGTGACACACATGGTTGTGTGAGTATGAAAGAAAATAATTGACTTTTAGTGTGAAATTTTGGATGTTGGAGGAGTACATACACGTCTTTAAAAATGTGGCTACCCTAATTTATGTTGTGAAAACAATAATTTTAAATTGGAAATAGAAACATGATGACATGTCATGAGGATTTTAAGATATTTATTAAAGCTCTACAGATGCATGGAGAGGTCACAATTGGAAAATAGGATCCCCTTTGAATAAATCATTG
This sequence comes from Torreya grandis, assembly GCA_037957365.1. Taxonomy (NCBI): domain Eukaryota; kingdom Viridiplantae; phylum Streptophyta; class Pinopsida; order Cupressales; family Taxaceae; genus Torreya; species Torreya grandis. The sequence continues at coordinate 1,352,933 of JARHVA010004777.1, forward strand.
TGGCTTAGTTAAACTAACAATAGGTTATATGGAGAGAAAAAAACAATAGATCTAAAAATGATCTAAAATAATTTCACATGAATCTAGCAACACTAGTTTTCATAGAATGTTAGTGTACTCAAAAAGAATATCGAGATGAATGTTTTTGGTGGAACAATGAAAAATGTAGGAAGTTGGACAAGTGGTTTTAATTGTAGCAACACATCTGAATGTGTAGGTACAAGTGTACTTATCCTTACTCCATGATGAATTGGATGAGGGTATTTTAAGGAAGACATTGTAAAAAACCCTTCTATGGTGAATGTTTAGTTGAAAAAAAAACACCTACACTGACTTTTTACAAATTTAATTTTTTTTTTATAAATTTTTGGGCAAGGCGCAACATGTATAAGATCATTTTTTATCTAAGTGAAGTTAGATTTGATAAACACCTATAATAAATGGTTGCCTAATTAAATTAGTCTATTGAAAATCTAAAATGATAGTAGACTAACATAATACTTTTCTAAAATCCTAAAAAAATGGATAAATATTATATAGAGGTGAAAACCAGTAAAAGTCACAATGTGCAAGATTGGAAAAAGAACATTAAGGTTCTATATTTCAAAGAAGACAATAAAACTCATCTCTAATACTCAAACATATAAATTTTGATACCTTCGTATGCATACTTTTCATAATTTCTAGAGATGACACAATAGATTAAGACTTAAATATTGTTATGAAGGATTTACCAATGAGTTTTTGGGATAGATAATTATATGTAGAGATCAATGTGAAGTCATAGCATAGGGATAAAACATTTTTTTGTATATGCAATAAAAGGATAACTTTGAAATTTTATATATGTAATGTTGTTCTAAGAAATATTATAAAGGGAGACAAATGGTTTGAAGATGAAACATCATAATGTAGTCTATAAATGTTTTTAATATTCATGGAAAAGACTTTGATTATCCTTCTCCAAATATACTTTTATCAAAAAAAAATGTTTAAATTTATTTTATGATCCTTTCTTCTTCATTAGGGGGAGTGGAGGAGGTTGGGGTGGAGGTGTGGGGGAGGTATATGCAAGGAAAAGTATATGCATGACTCCATTGTGTTTAGTACAATTTAGTTTAACCTACATTAAACTATTATAATCTCAACTATATAAAAACTTATACATGTTAGCTTAGTTTACTTATTATGACTTGAATGAAGACACACCTTTATGAGGAAGGGATGGTATAACCTAAACTTGAATATGGATTATGTACTACTAAAACTAACAAACATGAAAATAACCATCTGATAACTATCTAGTCGTTAGGAAATAATTTTGTGATAGTTTTTTTTGAAACAAAGAATAATGTATAAAATTATAAAAATATAAATGTTATAACTTAAATAAATCTATTTTTTTAGTTGAACTCATTACAATAGTCTTACCTATATAAAAAATGATACAACTTAATTTAGTTTCTTTAAAATGGCCCTTATGAAGCTACATCCCTATGAGAAAGGAGTGGTATTACATAGATTATATCATGAGTACTATTCTCATAAATAATATCTAAAATGAAATAACTAATGATTTATTATATTAAGTTGTTAGGAAATAACTTGTTGATCATATTTAATTTTTGGAATAAATTATAATGTACATAATCATTAAAAAGGAAACTGTGTTAATTAAATCAAATGGTTGTATGTAGCATTATAATTAACACATAGATCAGATATATTTCAAGAGGTGACTATGAAGAAGTAGAACTCTAACTCTTGATTGCAAAGGATGTTCATGTGTCCTTAACCTCTAGGTTAAGGATATAAGTATGATGTGTATATGGTGGTTTATCAAATATTCATAACATAGTCTATAAATATAAAATGGAATCATTAAAACCACCAAAATATGTTTTGTATAGTTTTAAGTTTACACTAACATGCAATTTGAATACTTTTGTTTACATAGTTTAGATATTACACCTATAAAAATGGGATGCACATACAAATTTCCATTAAAATTAGCTTGGAGATTAACAATATACAAATCACTATATGACTACCATCACCATCAATGGATCCCCCTGCTAAAGACATTCACTCATATCTATAATTGGAAATGAAAGTAAACACTCCATCCTTTGTGCAAGTGGATGTGGACATTCACAATATCTAGTCTAACATGGTAGATGGTATACTCCTCACCCCTATTTGACTATTGGGGTGGTTGCATAGAATTAGGGGATAATTCTTTGGAAATCCACCCAAATATTCAATAAGATGAGCATATTATCTAAATAATGTGTACATGTTATTATATAACATGTACGCATTATGGCTCGGTAGTTAACGAGCCATAATGCATACACATTATATAATAACATGCAAGCATTATATAATTTTTGAAGACTTACCTCATGTGCATGGTTTCATAGTGATGTTTGGTATGCACTAAGCTTTCCAGTGGATTTATGGCAAGTAATTTTCACTTGATAGGCATAAGCACAATTGCAAAATGAGTTTTATGAGAGGTATGAAAGAAATTGTGAAATAGGGGTTCATGGGATATTTTTAAATTAAAAAACATAGTCAATAATTTATATGCATTATATAATGCTTTCATGTTATTATATAATGTGTATGCATTATGGCTCGGTAACGACCGAGCCATAATGCATACACATTATATAATAACATGCAAGCATTATAAAATGCATATACATTATTGACTATGTTTTTTAATTTAAAAATATCCCATGACCCCCTATTTCACAATTTCTTCTTACCTCTCATAAAATTCATTTTGCAATTGGGCTTATGCCTATCAAGTGAAAATTACTTGCCATAAATAAATTGGAAAGCTCAGTGCATACCAAACATCACTATGAAACCATGTACATGAGGTAAGTCATCAAAAATTACACCTACTAACCTTGTATTTTACATTTTTTTTGTCTTTTACATTGTTTAATTTGTAAATTATTTGTTTTAAACATTCTAATCTACTACAGAAGACCATAACCATCCTCCTAACCCTCTAGTTGACCATGTTATTCATGTGGCTGACCCTCTACTTAATCCTCTACCTGACCCTATACCTCATCCTCAATTTGACCCTATTAATCCTCTGGCTAACCCTCTACCAAACCCTCCTATAATTCCACAATATCCCTTAGGCAGTTAGGAGTATCTAGCTGCACAAATTATGAAAAACAAAATTTAAATTGAGTAAATAATCAAGAGAATGAGGGATCCTACATCCACCAATAACCACTACACTTATCTAGTCAATAACCTAGAGTCAATATTATGTCAAATTAACTCGATAATGAATCAAATTGATAGATGTGCATCTTATTGGGACACTTGTAGGGATTATTATGTTGATAAATTATCAGCATATGAGGTAAAAAAATATTAAAATCCAACATTTGTGTATTATTCATTGACCCAACCACTAATGCACCATTTCTAGTAACTATTAAATGTTTCCCAATCCATAGTTGCTAACATAATTTGATCAAATCCAATTTTTTAGACCGATGGTGGATGGTGTTCGATTATCCACCAATAACAACCATGAGGTCCCATTGTATTTTATAAGTAAATTATATTGTGGGTTTACCCTTAATGAGATTCCAAATTATTTTGGTTATAGGGAGTTTTAGAGCTAGGGAAAAGGATATGTGCAGGATCAATCAAGTTGACATCATATGTCAAATTGACGTAAGAGAATCCATACCCAAAAGCCATTTCATCCTGAGATCCCTTCTACAGTGAAGGAGGCTATGGAGATCAACACTTTTCATGCACTTAGTGTGCTTACCAATATTCTCATTCAAAATATGAGTAAGGTTTCAACGACTAATGCTAGAGATATGCCACCTAGTGTGCATATCCAACCCCATCCTTATAGATCCCATGGATATATATGTAATAGACTTTCTGATGATGATGGTGCTAATGGTTTAGAAGGGGTGGATGATATACTCTTGAGTGAAGATTTTCTGGCATGCACATTTGGTGTGTCATCATTGGCTACTGCATGGATGCAGGTATATTTTATATATTTATGTAATGTCAAATTTAAAGTTTTATTTTTAAATTTAAAATCTAGAAATTAATTTACACAAAAATTTAATAATATATATAAATATTTGTTTATGTTCTAGGAGGAGATGGTTTCTTGAACATCACAAACCATGTTTGTAGGATTTAATCTTATGCAACCATTATTTACATATATAGATCTAGGTGATGTCCCATCCATTACTACAGATACCTATGTTAACATGATAGATTTTACTTATATAGAGGTAAAATTTTAGAGTACATCTTACACTCTTGGTTTAATAAATGTTTAATAATTTGCATGTATCTTTGATACTTTATAGAAAACTAAGTGAGATCGTATTTTCTTAGTAGATGTCTTAAGTAGACACTCCTCCATCATTACGAGTAGAGATACAAATAGGCATTAGTGTAGTGATGTCATCTATATAGGCCCTCACAAAGGTACATATTAACTTGTAATTTTGAATTGCAAAGTATTTCTTTTTAATAATTTTACTACATACTTTCCTAGTAAATATAACTTGTGATTGTATTATTTATTCAGGGTTGTATGACATATGATAGTCCAATTTAGATGGTTATTAGGGAAGCATATCATATTTCATCCTCATTTTAGATGTATTTTCATGTAACTCATCCTGTCATTGACCCAATCGAGCATCAATTTCAGATATATCAGGATTATGAGATGGAAGCAAGTGCATGTTTAAATGTTTTTAATTCTATTTTAAAATTAATTTCTTAATTTGGTTACATACATATTTTATGTTGCATCAATTTCAGATTTACCAGATTCATGAGATGGAAGTAAGTGCATGTTTAAATGTTTTTTATTCTATTATAAAATTAATTTCTTAATTCAGTTGCATACTATTTTATGTTAGTTTTCTAATAATACTTGTGTTCCAATAGGTTCATCTGTAGGGGAGCTATGAGAATAGGAACCTCAATTGGACCTTGGGGAAATCCAAGGTATTCGAGGGATCTCAATCTACCATCATGGCATCCTAGGGAGGGTCTTCTTCAAGGAAGGCAAAGAAAGGGAGGTTATTTGATTATTAGCTCATGTCTTACATGTGATGTACTTTTTTATCTTCCTATATGGTAATGTACGCATTTTTTATGCCTATATATGTCAATATATGTACTTTTGACATTGTACATGTGCCTATATGTCATTCACTTAACATTCTATTATGTTTTTATTTTGTAATAAATATGGATTTTATTATTATATTGTAGTTTATACTAATATAATATTATTTTGGTAAATGGATGAATAGGTAGTTGAAATTTATGTGAATGTACTTGAGGTTGTATGATTAAATTTGTATACTTGTAGTGCCTAAGATGGTTATAACTTGATTATAATGGATTTAATGTTTAAACACTAGTGTAGTATGGATATGATATATATCATTTGATTAAGCGAGGATCATCTGATAACTATGTAAAATTTGTCATGATCTAGTAATACATGAAACTAAATTAGTAATGTCTGAGGACCAGTGATTATAGATAAGTTAATTATCCCAAGTGTTGTCTTATTTATAATACAAGAATATACTCTATCTTATATGGTTTTACCTATTAGATATTTATGTATATATCTAAACTATTTGTAAAAAAAATCATTATCTAGAATTTAATACTTCAACCATTATGAATCATAATTGCATTTGTTACCTCAAATGTCATATATATATAGAAGATAGAATGAATAACTTACCATGGTTAGAATCATTTTTTGGTTTTTTCTAGTCAAAAAAAGTAATTGGAGGAGGTTAATTACTTGTGTCACTACCTACATCAATGAATCCATCAATTGGATACACATTATAAAACTTTGGAGGTGACTTTTTAACTACCACATGGACATCGCCTTAGTCTTTGAATTGAGTATCATGGTTTAGAAAAGATTTTTAGATGTTGATTTGTCTGAAAAACTTATTAAATTCAAGTACTATTATAACCTTACATTTATATTTGCTTATCTTTAATGAAGTCTTGGATCATATGCTTTAGAGTAATGTGAATTTGTTTTAAGAATGCCTAAGGAGTCTATGGAGATCCTAATATGCATTTACGTTAGGGTTTTGAATAAAATACCTTGATTAGTTAATTAATTTTCACTACGGAGGTAAAGATATCATATTGTATTCTTGACTAATTTATGAGAAATGAGGTTTTTTCTACTTCCATTACCAACAATGAAGTGTAATGTTTGACCATTGATCCACATTTCATAATATTATGTGATTTATACAATGAAGTTTAATTAAAAAATTATAGGACTCAACTTATTCTTCTCCCGCAACTTCTCTTGCATTCTTAAGACCTCTTCTTGGATGCACTAGGCTTAATGGCTTCCCGCTTCAATCATGCATTCAATGTCTCTACCTCTGCCTTCCAACATATTCTTCTACCTTTTACCATAACTATAAGCTTATCTTATCTTTTCCTTCATTTATCTTGACTCAATTCTCTCTTTGGCCTTTCAAGGACTTTTAGGTATATAATGCCTAATGTATGCTTCCAAGGGGTATTTTGGCCCTAATGCCTTCCCTTTGATTCCAAACCTTATATAAATACTTCTCATATCAAAAATAACTTTAATCAACCATTTTTATGGTTTTAGACCCTCCTATTCTAGGCTTTTACCTCTCTTGGCTTGATTCCTAGGCCTAATCCTTGTAGCCCTCCAAACCTGTAAACCTCCTTATCTAGAAAAAACTATGACACTTCTGAGAAAATTAAAACATATATTCTATACCCTTTATTGTCATCCTATCTCATATTAAATTTTCTCTGACAACTCCCAGCGGAAGTGCACTTTATCTTTTATGGTCTTTGTCAATTAGGTCTCCTTAAGCTTCTTTAAGTATATGGGCACTTTTGTATATAATAAACCATATTGTAATGTTGTACCAACTCACTAGAACTCTAAAATATTTCATAAGCTCACCAATAGGCTCTAATGACCAATTTTAAAGTTAATATTCTTTAAGACACACTCTCTCTCTCCCAAAATCTAACTTCTCTTAAGGCCTCATTAGACCTCTTTGAATGGATTGTGAACACCATTTATTTTTTTAGACCTTCCTTATTCATTTCCATTATCCCATTAATATTAAATCATGTAAAATCACTTGTCTCAACTGGTTTCATCCTTTTCTAATCTTCCCATTGTATCTAAATTGACCCTATAGGACACTTGCATGCAATAACAACATTCAAAACAGGAGTATAGACCCAAAAGCTCATTTTTATTCTTACTCACAACTCCTAACACCCTCCAATAATTTTCAACACTTATTACACATGAAAACCTAACTCTATTTCAAGTTTCAAACCTTGTGACATTGTAAAGATAAAGATATAGTGTTTTCTCTCTTATCTAAGTCTGTAGGACTGATCCCAAGATGAGAGTGAATTTAATTGCATCAAGTAAGTTCCATCAAATTTCAAAGCCTCTTTCCTTCAATAATAGGTCTAACCTATCACCTTTATTCCTTGTATGTAAGATTAGGTCTTGATCATTAGTCTTCATCATCAAATCCTCTTGATTGTACCAGTCATCTACAAAATGCTAGGATTGAGACACCTTTTCCTTGAGTTTTTGAACATTCGACCTCACCAATGCCAATAAAAATACTTCTAAGACTTAAATTACCTATCTAATCCTTTCCTCCAATGGATATTAAGACAAAATACAATTCTTTTATAAGGTTAACATTCACTTTTCATGGACTATTACAAGCTACATATAGGGTTGGAAGATCTGAGCACACAACACAAAGGTGTAAAGACTTTTAGACTATTCCTTCATTGACACTAAAGGTTAAGACCTATATTATCACTCCTTTTTCCTTCTCCATAAACAATATAACCTTGATAACTCACCTCATTCTCTAAAATCTCCACTTTTAAGACTATCACAATTCATCTATAGGGTTTCAAAGACTTTAATTGGCCTATTTTATCCATTTGGATCTTCTGATCTCCTCTAATAAGGTCTCACACAACCTAGTAAGCTCTAAATAATCCCTTCTAGTTTCTAACTCTGCTTAGTTTCCATAAACCTGCAAGCAAACATGTAGGTCGTGTCTTAGGAATGCAACTAGACCTCAAGTTACGTATTGGGTGCTCTTTTGATGAGCTCAGATGTTTTTATTCCTTTGAGACAATTTCCTCACTAGGATTAGTATGTATGGGTATCCATTTTCTTTAATTTTTTCCTTCTTATATTTGTAAATCAACTTTTCATGTACGCTTCAACACTTGACCTCTCAGATTGACTCTAATAGACCTCATATGCATGACCAAAGCATGAAAGTGAGTTAAATAGTTAAAACCTTTTAATTATATTATAATAACCTAGAATGTGACTCATGACCTCACATGCATATATATACGTATTTTATTGACCTCACTTGATGACTTAAAGGTGCTTATGAATTGACCTCACTTGATGACTTAAAGGAGAGAATTCAAATGACAATGATACTATGCTACTCATCAACCTTAACATCTCCAAAAACCTTAAAAAATTATAAGAAACCTTAAATTATTCTAATTTATACCTCCAAAGACCATTTTATGGCATAACAAGACATAGTATGGAAACCAACAATGTTAAGAGGCATGACAAGTCAAGTTTTTAACTATAGGGGTGATAATTTGACCTATGAGGTCAAAGTTGTTATTTGATAACTCCATTTATGGTGGTTATTTGCTATAAAATGGATCTAAAAACACATATAGATGGGTAAATGGCATATAATATCACATTATTTTCCTCCCCTCATGCCTGATCAACAAACAAACCACCCATTTAGGCCTAAAAAATGACCCTGTAAATACAAGAAAAATGTAAAATAATAGTGGAATTTCACACATGCATAGTTAAAAATAATCATAAGTCATTTTTATTAGCCATAAGATCCCTCCTATATGTTTTTAAAAAATATTATTTCAACCTAGAGAAATTTTTTTAAACCTTTGATATTAATTCATGGTATAAGTTGCAGTGACGAGTCTTGAAATGCAATGTTTTGGCAATGAAGAGACAACTTGTCCAGTTCTAACATGCATTTTTACCTTTAAGACCCCCAGGTGAAAATATATCCATTGGTTCATGTATGGATAGGTAAATCACACATTTTTACAAGACCCCAATCTCTAATTGCACCTGTAAATACATTTTCACTACTGTTCATGAGGATGAAAACACTAACAACAAATATTATCAAAGTTTGAGTTGTTTAAAATATCCATTTCTATTGTTTATTCACTATAAATTGGCACTTATAACATGTATGTATGGAAAAATAACATATAGGTCCATATTATCATCCTCCCATCATGCTTGATTGATAAACCCACCACCCATTCTAGCCTCAATAATGACCTTCCTAATATAAGAAAAATGTACAATTTTAGCTTAACTTCACACATGCATATAACATAAACCATAATCCACTTAAAAAAACAATAATATACCTCCTATATGTGTACAAAAATATTCTTTCACCCGAGATCACTTTTTTTAACCTTGGAGAGAAATTCATGGCATAAGTTGCAATGATGGGTCTTGAAATGTAACTTTTTGGCAGTGAAGAGACAAATTCTCAAGGTCCAATAGGAATTTTTACCTCTAGGACCCCCAAGTGAAAATATATCCATTGGATCCATATATATAGGTTAATTACACATTTTTCCATGATCTTGACATCCCAATACACCCAAAAATACATTTTCACTATTATTGAGGAGGACAAAAATAATAACAATAAATGTTGTCAAAGTTGGAGTTGCTATTAGATAACTCCATTTTTGGTGGTTCTTCATTAAAAAATGATACTTAAAACAAATTTTTATGGGTTAATAATGTCTAGGACCATGTTTTTGGCCTCCTTTCATGCCCGATTGACAAACCCACTCCACATTCTAGCCTAAAAAATGACCTCCCTAATACAAGAAAAATATAGAATTTAAGAGTAACTTCAAACATGCATAGAATGGAAACCATAATTAATTTAAATTAATTATAAGATCCCTCCTCTGGGTTTCTAATAAATATTCTTGCACCCCAGGGCACTTTGGCCAAGCCTTCAAAAGCAATTTGTGGCATAAGTTGCAATGCAAGGTCCTAAAATTTAACTTTGTGGCAGTGAAGAGACAACTTCTCGAGCTCTAATATGCGTTTTTACCTCTAGGACCCCCAAGTGAAAATATATCCATTGGATCAAAATTTTATGGGTAAATTACATGTTTTTCTATAACCCTAATATTGAAGTCCATCTATAAATACATTTTCACTACTATTCAGGAGGATGGAAACACTATCAACAAATGTTGTCAAAATTGGAGTTTCTATTTGATAACTCCATTTTCGGTGATTATTCACTGAAAATTATCACTACCAACATATTTATATGGTTTTATAACATCCAAGACCTCATTCTTGGTCTCCCATCATGCCCAGTCGACCAACCCACCACCCATTCTGGGCTCTAGAACAATGTTCTCAATACATGAAGGGCCATAACTTGGGTTTTATATCTAAAAATGACTTGAGATTTGGATTGAAGATATAAATTTCCATTTAAAAACCTTTTTACTTGATTTTATGTTTGTGGTTTACCTGAAGAGAGATAAAACACAAAAAATCTAGCTCAAAATCTCTATGTGTTAGTCTTTATATGTTTGACACATTCTTGATGTTTGATCAGTTCATGCATATTAGTAAGGTTAATAAACATAATTAAAAGGTGATTTTGGATTTTTTAAATCCTTTTGATATTTAAGACTCATCTTTGATAATATTTCCTTTGGATGAAGCTTGTTAAAATAGGGCTCTATACATTAGAAGTCATGTAAAGCCTATAGCCAGGAAAAAAAAATGCATTATCAAGCCTTAGTTTCAATAGAAAAAAGTTGAGGGATGTTTAAATAGAGTTTTATAAGTCAATTTTAGGACATAAAGATTAAATTTTTTCAAGTTATAAAATTGTTCGTAAATATCCTGCTTGTTATTCTGAGTAATTAAGAGAACCAAATTTAAGCAAATATTGCAATCTAAGCAAATCCATACATGATCAACTTTAGGTGTCTAAAATAAAAGATTTAGAATATAAGAAAAAAAAATTAGCATTTTAATGAGTTTTTTAAACACTATTTTTCTCAAGATATTTAAAATTCTCTTTCTAGGCCTGTCACACATTGTCCTTGAGGCTTAAAAACAATTGGAAACTTGAATATTTCCTAAATTACATGGTGTAAATTCCTAAAATATTGGAATAATATGTGTTTTATCATTCTTGATAATATATAAGAGGTTTTAGGGTGATGTTTTTTGTTATCACACGTGTGATGTGTTAGAGAATGCACACAAGGCCTAATTTGGCCTAATCCTAGAGTGTAAAAGTGTAAAATAAAATGGAACAAAGATTGAGTTGGTTCTTGAAAACTTGGGATTCTCCCTATGACTTTAAAGGATTATTCAAGGACTAATATTCATTTCATTGATACTCTTGCATAACAAGATCAAAATAGAATCCAGGAGACCACCATCCCCAAATATAGGTCAACTCATGAAGGCATTTGACCCCATCAAACACTTAAAAAATAGATGATGCTCCTTTTATGTCTTTATTCATTTAAGGAAACCTCATTTCAAAGACAAATGTTAAGTAATTTTAGGTTTAGATTCTCATAGCTTCAAGAATATGAAATTATTTACTAACATTGCCAACCACATGAAGGTGGAAGCTTATATAATACCACCAACTTACAAAAAAAAATAGTAAGTAATTATAAATGAAATTTATACATAAACTACTTAAAAAATCATTAGACTTTTGTAAAATTGATTATACCTACATTTTAGAAGTCAATGTACCTACACATATTAATTTATTGAACCATTAGAATCTATTCTAATCTTGATAGTATTATGGTTTGACTCAAGAACATGTTATAGATTCATGTTTAATGGCATTCCATGATATTTTATCAATTTAATATTCATTACAAGAACCAAATTTGAATATTGGAGTACCTTTCTATGTGTTTCAAAGTCTTCAAACAACCACATATCTAAATTTTGATTGGATATTATTGAAGACAAGTTCAAGTGACTACCAAAGATCTATTAGGATACTCAATGTGACTGTGGAAGTCAATTTTTTATTTTATTCTACATACTTACATAAGTAGTAATTTCTCCCCTCTTCATTGTCCTAGTATACAATAACTACAAAAACATGCCCTATATCACACAAAAAAATTATGAAAATATATGAAGATAGATAATGGGATTAAATATTACATAATGAATAATATTCTACCTGGATACACTAGATCAAATACATGGTCAAATTCATATGATGATGTTCTATCTATAAATTATAATGCTTCTGCAACCTGATATATGTTTATTGGAATTAAAGGTATGGAACTTCAGTCATCCTCCCACTCTTGTAACCCACACTCAATCCAAATAGATTCAATGCATGCAAAACATAAACATGCCAAGTGTCTCATATGAATAGTCCAAGAGCTTGCATTTGAGCAAAAAAATGAGTGGAGCTCACTTTAACTCATTACAATCATACAATCCTCATACTTTCCCAAGTTTTCTTCCTCCATTAATTAAAAATGTCTACAAATAGTAAAATTTGGTTGAACACCATGACACATGTTCTCATTACACCATTCAACCATGTTTTTTTCTTCAATAAAATGATCAGCCTTATTAGATTTTAACTCCTCTCTTGTAATGAATCTTTTTATAAATGTTCATTCACTATCATGTTCTCCTTTTCCATGGCCAACCTCAGTGAAACTCAAAATATGCTCTAAACTAGTGGTAAAGTGCATCCTCCTCAACCAATAAAAGATCCATGCATTATTTAATTATGATGTGCATTTATTTGACTAAATATAATATTGACTAAAATGAATGTTCCTCTTACTCAACAGTCCATAAAACTTCTAGAAAACAATCATGTATGTATTATGTATAATGTGAATGCCTCTATACAATAATGTATCAGATAAAAATGTAGCAGTGAAAGATGTAGAGATAGAAATGTAGTATGAAAAAAATGTCATGAGGCTAAAACATAGCGAGAAAAAAGGTAGCGGTATTGGTAATGTCACAAAAATGTCATGAAAAGCATAATTAGGACATTTTAGTGATTATCACATTATTTATTTATTGTCTAGTTCATTTTGGTGAAAGTAGTTAATAATTTATGGTGGAAAAGTAATGCACCAAATTTACAAGCAAAATAATAGAGGAAAATGTGATTTCATGAGTTTGGACCTTTATTTTAAAGTTTTGTCATCTTGTGTGTGAGTGAATCCTTTACGTTTTATTCCTATGATATTTTGTCCTCGCTATATTTTTTCCTTTCTATGTTTTATACTCACTACATTTTTCATCCTACATTTTTAACTTCTATGTTTTTACCACTAATTTTTTTATTGATTCCATGTGAAAGATCACCACTGATATATAAATGGTACTCCCCTAATATTTTTCAATCTTGCTTAGTACTATTAGGTGCATGCCTGATTTCTATATGCATGAATATGGAAACTTGTGATCAGTTGTAATATTTTGATTGAACTTCTATTTCTAGTTTGAATGTGTAATTTTTATCAAAGTCAACTACTGAAATAATCAAACCAAGTGGGAATGTGTCCTTGCTTATATTGAATTTTTCATCTAACCATCTAGACATGTGAGTATGCCTTGCATATTCATAAACAATTTTTTTCCTGAATTTGACCATAAATTCTGAAATAGGTATCTATTTTATAACAAGTTCACACCTTTTAGATTCTTTTGCATATTTTACTTGATATTTAATAGATTTTTATTTGCTCAAACCAACTAATTTCTATCTAGTTACACTTATTCCAACTCCATAGATACAATTTTTTTTATTTTGAAAATCTACCACAAACACTATAATTTCCATCCAAACATGTTTTATTCTAAAAGAATTGTCCATCTGGGCTTTCACAAAAAGTGGTTGGAATAAATTCCTTGGCTGATTTTGATAGAACTTCTAAGCCACACTCTTTTAAAATATTGTTTGTATGCACAGTACAATGAATATGGTGAAAAACATCATAGTGCATTATAAACTCAACATATTACCTAAAACAACAAGTGGTGCGCATGTGATTTATTTCTACATTAAAAGGTTTGGCCATATAAATATATCTTTGACTAATAGAAATTTATGGATGTTTTCTAAAAACATGGAGTATAACTATGTTTGATTCATATCCAAAAAATGTTTTGTATGTAGTTGATAATTATGAGAACCAACTCTTCTTTTGACTATATCTCTTTCATTAGGTGAAACTCTAGTATTGTCCTTCCAAAATTGCACAAGTAAATCCTTAAGAGCATTGACTATAGCCTTGTCCTTTTGTGGAAGTCAACCAAATAATGTCCATAGATCATTAGTATTGGGTTAAATAAGTCTTTGGTGTCTTGAAATTGCTTTCATTAAATTTCTTTTGTCAATATCAAGTGTTGGGCTTATTTTTGAAATAAATCATTTTTTTTTACTATTTATTGCATAATTTATGATTATATGTTGGGCAACATTCAAATATTTGTTTCATTATTTAGGGCCTAATGTATGATTTGCATCATGTAAGTTGTCAATACTTTATGAATTTTCATCATCCATATTAAATTTTATTAGCCCTAATGTGTACATGGTAGGTCTCATCTTAATCAATTTCCTCAACAAAATAAACAATTGGCTTCTTTTAGTATCATGAGTCAAATTATGAAAGAAATTATTCCAAATTTCCTAAGCTAATATTCTTCAATGGTGGTCAAATTTTTTTTTAAGCATTTGTTTAAAAATATTTTCATCAACTTTAATTAAATACTAAACTTTCATACAAACAATTATTAGAAGTGTTATTACTAGTGGAACTTGTTGAGAGGGTGTTTCAAAATTTTCATTACTTTCACTGATGTTGGTCCCCATTTTGTGCTAAGTAATGGATCCATGCCAACTCGAAAAACACACAAGTGAGAGGAAATCATGGAGAATGGTCAGTTTTTTATTTTCTAGTGGTACCAGCTAGTTGGAGGCTAACAACTCCAAAAAACATTAGGAAATAGGCACACGGGATAGTGACTGTCCATTAAATATAAGTGGCTACTTTTGAATAATGCAACATCAAGAAGAGGGTGCATGAGATATTGAATACACATTGAACACAAACGGTACTAGAGGAGGTGAGATGTGTACCTCCAGTTCCAACTTAGAAGTTGATGTGCTTCATTCCCCATGATCCTAGGATGCTCTAAAGCATATAAAAGGAAATTGAGCTCAATTGAAGAAGGAAGAAAACTAGAGTAGTGAAGCTCTGGTAAATTGATGTTGGATTGTTGATATTAGAAGATAAAATTATCTTGGGATGATTGTAAAATATCCCCTTTGTAGTTCCCAAGCTCAAGTGTGAACCTCTAGTCCTATATTAGTGTAAGTTGAGCTTATTCTTAGTTTATATAGACTATTCGTGTATTTTTATTTAATGTATAATTGAATAATGCTTTGTGAAACTAGTTAATGGAATAAATACTCCAAGTATTTGAATGATTATTGATTACATACATTATTTAGTTGAATGTGTGGTTGTGTTCTCCAAAGCTTCTAATTGGGCTCATTTATGGTGGACCTATAGTTGGATAGGAACCTGTGCCTATGGTAGGAAATGTGGCAAGTGTGGTAAGGACCCTACACCCTAAATGAAACATGTACCTAAGTTCAAAGACCATTCCTAAGTCCCTTAACCTGACACCATGCTAGCCCTTAAGCCCCTAAATGTTATTAATCCTATGAAACCCAAGAATTGTGCCTATAAATGAATAAACATCATTGTGCTAACCCAAGCCCTTGATGAATAGAGTTGTGCCATGGCACAACTCAACCAATAAAGACCTTAGTCCTTTCTATATTGAAATATGGGTGAGAAAATAAAGCTTGTGCCTTTATATCTTGATGTCAGCATAGTCAAGTGTTAAATGTTGAGTGCCACAAGAATCATCAGGGCATGCACCCCTGGAACATGCCTAAATATGACCTGGAGATCTAGGTAGGCACGTGACTAGGCCCATGACCTAAAAGATGTAATTTTCTAAAACATTTTGATTCTATTTCCAGGATTATTGAATTTTTTTTGTTGCAATGGTATACTAGGACAATGATCTAACTCTGCCTCAATAATATCAAGTGCTAATTGGAATAAGTGGAAGATAGCTTTGCACTAAGGCATCTATATTATAAAGGGAAAAAACTAAGGAAGTGAATCCAAAACCACTTGTATGATGTCCTGTATGAGTTTTTATTTTGAAAAATACCAAAGTAAGTTTACCACTAGTTGGTGGCTTATGCAAACCATAAAATCCAAAGCTATGGACAGCACCCCAAGTGGACAGAAGAGCACCTAGAGAGGCTTGAGAACTTGGAAACCACCAGGACTAGATTCATGGATAAATGGTGGAAAGGGGTAATAAATAGCTATATTTTTTAGTTCACAATCTCAATGTACTCCTACCCTAAAGAAGGAGAGTACCAATTCTTACATGATCCTAGAGGCACATTTTTGAAATAAATCTACACCAAACTCAAGAAGTTAATGGTAAATTATAGCTTTGAAATAGTGAGGATGGAAAGCTAAAGTCCTCTCACCTATGAAAAACATAATGGTGAACAAGGGGATGTGTAGGTTAGGTGAAATAGAAGGAGATGAGAATATTGATAGTCATGAGCTTAGGAGATAGGCTTATAACAAGAGGAGGAATGAACTGATAAGAAATATGGAACCTAAAAGTGTTGAGAAAAATCACAGTAAGTGGGAAGGGCATTTGGAAGGATCTCTTAATGGTAGCCATGACCAAAGGAAGGAGTTCTTGAATCCTTGGAACAATCTCCATAGTTGATAGGGGAATGCTCAGAGTCCCTTTAAAACTTGACCATTGGAGATGTTCTAGATACATGTGTACCCTTTGAACCTATGGCATGAGCTCATGCATCAAATATCCTAAAGGAAAATATAAGATTGATAGTGGACCTCAATGTTGACATAGAATTTTCTTTATTTCCCAATTTGGACTAGAACTTCACGATTGGATGAGTTATCCTATAAGAGGAGGTAAGTGAAGATAACTCTAGACCTTGAGGTGTTATCCTGACAAGGTAAAATAGGATCACAAAAACCCTAGTTTAGCCAATGTCTATGGCGTAGCCCAGGAAACAACCCATAGGAAGTGGCCTTGTACCATTAGTAAATAATATGGCACCATATCTTCTATGATACCAATGGTAACCACTAGACCAGTGCCTAGCGTAGTGGTTGGAGGTGTTGGAGGACTAACACTAGGATAAGCACCTCAAGCACTAGATGCCCCCAACCCTAGAAATATTATGAGATGGTCATGCATCTTCCAAAGTATCATTGTGTGAAGAACTCTTCAGAGCATGTGCTCAAGTGTGATTTACAATGGCATGCTTAGGGAATAACTCAATCTGAGTACAAGGAAACCTAGTTTATAATAACCTTGATTGATCATGCCCATACTTGGTATAGGAAATATAATATTAACCAAGCTATGATTGATTTTGACACTTTGAAGGGACCCTTTTTTAAGGAGTTTGATACACCTGAGTTTGAGTAGCAGAGCATTGCTACGCTCAAGGAGATAAACTAGGGATTTTCAAAGAGCATGCATTTATATGATGCTATATTTAAAATTTTCCTTTCCAATCTCCTTTATGACATTCACCCATCCTAAAATGTGTAATGGTTCATTGGAGGGTTATTAATGCCTTTCAAAAGGGAATTATCCATGAAAACCTTTATAGACCCTCAGGTAGTGCTTGAAGTCACACTTAGAGCTGAGGTAGTTAGGAGAGCTAATAAAATAAATAGCCCATTCATGGAAGCATAAATTTCATCTATGTCCTCCCAACTATAGAAGTTGATCACTAGCTTATTATAAGACACTATAATTAAGTTGTGGTGCATTGACTATAAGACAAAGTGTCATAATAGGAATAACTACCCTCATGGTAATGTGCACACATTGCTTCTCAGTTGTGAATTTTTTCATAAGGCACATGATGTTCACAACTACCCCTCGATGTAATGTGCTAGTAAGGTCAGCATAACCATCTACTTCAAATTTTATAACACCTACACTCATAACATAGTTGACTACCAAGTAATTGATGAAATGCACCAAAATATGGAGAGAGGTGAAAGGTAGGCAACTACAATAGTTAGAAGGTAAGAAAAATAATGGAATGTGGGTTATAGCCAACATAAAGTTAGATATGAAAACCAAAGAGACACTAGAGGGCAAGGTGAAGGATGCAGTGGAGGAATATTCCCATCATGATCTTGTTACAAGTATAGGTTGACTAAGTAATATCAACATGAATTCTTGACACATCCAACATGAAATTATTATCAAGGACCACATATGGTCAAAGAATACCCTGACTTGTATAAAAATTTCACCTAAGACAAAATGTGTGTCGACAGGGGTGCAAGCATGATTAGGTGAGAGCCTAAAGATATGAAATGTGATCCAAAGGTGCATTTAGCATGCACAAAGGCAATTAAGGTGTAATCAACCAAAAAAAATGGGTTTACCACTCACCGAAAAATTATGCCAATACAAGACATGTTCCTAGAATAAGGAAAACTAATCTACACTAAGCATGTATTATGGTTAGAGCTAAAATTTTTGCCCTATCTTGACCTAGCATGTCAAAAGGATGTCCTGTAACAAGCCATGAGTGTGATACAAAAATTTTAGGGAGAAATCTAGTTGGATAGATATATATAAGTACAAGTTAATGCCTCAAATAAAAATAAAAATAGTTAGGAGGATGAAATATAGGAGCTGACAAAGATCCTACACCTCATACAAATAGATGGGATGCTTCCCCCATTGAAAAATTTGCTCTTGGAGCATGTAGGGAAAAGGCCAAGTGAGGTTGTTGAGCCCCATGTAATTGAAGTTATTGTAGCATATATGGAATGAGCACGTGAAGAAAGGCATACTCATAATGTAGAGTACGACCAAGAACTACTAGTGAACACCACCATCAATGGTTGGTCTATCTGTGAGGTGTTGATTGACACCAACACAATGGTTAATATCTTGACCAAGAATGCATGGGAGAAGATGGGTAGACCAAACTTGATGCCCTCTCTCCATGCACTTTTCATGGCCAACAAGACCTGAGCATAGCCAATTAGAATTCTATAGGACACTATTGTAGATATTATGGGCACCAAATAACATGCTAACTTTGACGTTATCAAGTTGGTTGAGCAGGATAACTAACTAGTGCTTCTAAGAAGGCCTTGGTGCTACACCAACAATACAGATATGTACTTTAAGAAGTGATGCATAACATTTGAAAATGGCCAGGAAATGTTAGTGATCCCCTTTTTAAGTGACCAAGGACCCCCTATGTGGAGAGCATTGATCTAGAAGATGGGATCAACTATATGTATAACATCACAACATAGGGCACCGAAAATCTCAACCCTTCTAATCAAGGAGTGATCTATTGAGAAGATGGTAAGTTAGCCTTGAACACCACCAATGCCACTTATGACCATTGGGTTGAAGAGGTTTATGAGCTCACTAGTTGTAGATGCTATTTGGTACACATAAAGGCACCAAAGCCTATGAAGACTAACTAGGTCTAGATTGACCATAATTTAAAGTAATGGGTCCTATGCCATGATAAGAATGGAAAGAAGGTACCCCATATAAGAAAAGGAAAGCTTGCAACATTCACAAAATTTTAAGGGATCAACCCAGTAGAAATGTATGTCCACAACCTTGAAACATGCGCCCCTAAGGAGACAGATAGAATAGGCACACTTGTGTACACCTTGAGGATCACTATCGCATATTGGTGGGTAGTGAAAATGTCTAAATTATTGAATTGGCCAAATTTAAAGGTGGCCATGTGCATTAGGTTCAAGAGAAGAAATGAGAACTTAGATATCTTGGTATACATTGGTGAATCTAACCTAGTAGCACATGTGCACCTATATGAAGAGACATGGACTGAATGTGGCTTGATAGTCCCAAAGAACTTGTGGGTGCATGCCTTTTATAAGACTATAAAGACATGGGAATTAGCATGGTATATGGTCAATGAGATGCATCAATATATATCCAATTAGGAGGCCCTTATTGATAAGTTTGTACATACCTTATCCTTTTCATCATAGAACTTATAACTAGTCGAACCATTGTAATTAATTTAGTGGGCAGTGTTTGAAGACACCTCTATCCTCAAAGAGCACTTGAAATACATGTTCATAGAAAAGAGGTTCATGCTTTTGACCTTCTTTGAGGAATAAATGATAAACAATGACTCTAGCGAGGAAGATGATGAAAATTAGAAGGAACACTACTAAAAAACATTGACCATCAGAAGAAATCTCATGTACCAAGTAGATGATAACACTCTTGATTAAGAAGAGCCTAATAATATTCATGTTGAGAAAATAAAGGGAACTCGATAAGTCAAGGATTCTCACCAGGAAAATAATGAGCCCTACTATGCACCACTAAAGATCATCAAAGTAACATCAATGCAAAAGGAGAGCCAAAGATGGCTACTCTAGGTACCTATTGGTCTGATGTAGAGTTGGCATGAATCATAGATCTCCTAAAGGAATTCCAAGATTTATTCCCTAGGACATATTAGGATATGAAGAGCATGCACCCATGCCTTGGGAAGATGAGCATAAATCTAATTGATAGTGTAAGACTAGTCAAAAATTACCCCTACCAGATGAATCCCAACCTCTACACCAAGGTAAAATAAAGATCGATGCTATGCTATCCACAAGGGTAATTTACCCTATGTAATAGTCCAAGTGAATGATCCCAATGGTAATAAGCATTAATAAGGATGGGTGCATTCACATTTTCATTTATTATAGTATTTTTAATGATACCTACATCAATGACCCTTTGCCAACTCCATTCAACGATGAAGTCCTGGAAGTTGTCATAGGTTGTGAAATTTACACCTTTACTAATGGGTTCTTTGGCTACCACCAAGTCCAAATTAAGGAGGATGAAAAGCCTAAATCAACCTTTACAACTGAATGGGGTTATTTTTCTTACAATGTGATTCCCTTTGGACTCAATAACATGCTATTCATGTTCTCTAGAGTGGTGATCATCATGTTCAAATATTTCATCCACAAGTTCCTCCATGTCTATATAGATGATTGGACAATGTATGGACTCATCAAGGACCATTATGACAACCTATGCCTAATATTTGAGAGGTGTACGAAGTTTTAGATATCCTTGAACCCAAATAAGTGTATATTTGTAACACCATTTAGAACCCTACTTGGGCACATCATCTATAAGGATGGTTTGCTCATCAAGACAACCATCACCATTCAACTTTAAATTCCTTCCACATAGAAATACATTCACACCTTTCTTGGCCACTATGGATATTATAGAAAATTTATAATGAGTTATGAAAATATTACAGTGATACCAAAAAAGCTTCTATGCAAGGATAGACCATTCTACTAGGGTGAAGCACAAGAGGATGACTTTGAGACCCTGAAGCTCAGATTAGCTATCATGCCTATCTTATAATTCCCTAATTGGATAACACCTTTTCATGTCCATGTCAATACTTTTGGTTTTATGATTAGTACAATATTGGTGCATCTTGGTGAAGTCAAAATGGATCATCCCATCTCCTTTGCCATTATAAAGTTGACCTTAGCAGAGCAAACTTACACTATGATAGTGCATGAGGTGTTCTCTATGGTCTATACCTTGAAACAATTTAGACAATATTTGTTAGAAACCCTATTCATCTTTTTCACTAATCATGAGGCACTCAATTACCTCATGAATAAGCTTGTTTTACATGGGTGCATATGCAGATGGATAGTTTTATTCCAGGAATTCTAGTTTTCCATTACGGTTAAGCTTGGAAAGAAAAACTTAAGGACAAACCATTTATCCTACATAAATTTTAGTGATGCATCAGCACTAATTGAGGATGACATGCTAGATGCACAACTGTACAAATTCTAACACATATTTGAATATTTGGCATAGATCACCACCTTTTTAACATTTGGAGTTATGCCTCAAACAATGATAAATAAGGAAAAGAAATAACTAGAAGTTCATGCCACCCCCTTTCAACTCATTAGTGAAGAAATGTATAAACTATGTAGATATTAAGTATTTCACTGATGTGTCCTAGAGCATGAAAGATATTCAATCTTGAAAGAGGCATATGAAGGTATAGTAGGAGGACATTGTGTTGAAGATTCAATGACAAGAAAAGTGTTACAATTAGGTTTATGGTAACCGAGCCTATTCCAAGATGCCAAGAACTATGTTAAGGCATGTCATATATTCCAGTTCATAAGGAAACCTAACCATTGGGATGATATTCCTCTCATCCCCATTCTTTCCCAAGTACCATTTGAGAAATGGGCCATTGATTTTATTGGACTGATAACTCCCATAGAATGAAGAACAAGTATAAGGTATATCCTAGTAGCTATAGATTATTTCACCAAGTTGACTGAGGCCACACTGATAAAAAACTGTACAACCATCACATCCATGTACTTAATCTAGGAAAGCATATTAATCTAATATGGGTGCCTAATCAATTTGACCAACGACAGGGGGACTCACTTTATCAATGAAATGATGTGCATCTTATTGACTGAGTATATGGTAGTGCACCATAAAATGATCCCATATCATCCACAAGAAAATGATAGAGCTGAGGAATTTAACTTACTACTAGGAACATTCCTCACAAAGATATGTGATTTTGGTTGTAAGGATTGGGATGACTAAGTATTAGCAATGTTATGGGTATATCACATAAAATACAAGTCCCTGAATAAGGCTACACCATTTCAACTAGTGTTTAGCACTAAGATGATCATATCAACAAAATTCTTAGTATCATCATTATGCATAACACATTGGTTGGTTAGATGACTAAGATTCATTGAATGCAAGGATTAAGGACTTGGAGAACTTAGATGAGATGTGTGCCCAAGACAATTGGAGTCAGTAGATAGAAAAGGTTGCCTAAAAGCTCTATCACAACAACCATATAAAGAACAAGGTGTTAGCAGAAGGATATTTTATGTTTATCTAACTCTATGTATTTAAAGCACCCACGAAAACTATAGATAAGGTCAATGAGTCCCTATATCATCCATTATTTATTGGAGATAGGTGCACACAAGTTGGACACGTTGACTTTCAAAGTGCTTCTAAGGCATTTCAATCGAAACCAGTTGAAGCCATATCGATAGTTGCACATGTTGACTTCTTGTTCACTATTTGGTTTGAGTTGAGATGGCCAAAATAATGTTTGGCATAGGCCAAATAGTTTTGTTTTGTTATGTTCTTTAGGCAATAGTGTAAAGAGTGTAGAAGTGGTGCTTTGAATCCTACCAATCAAATCTACTAGCAGTTCACTCATAATTACATCTAGGTGAGTTGATAACTTGCACTTTATAAGTGCTTGAGGCTAGACACCTAAGTTCTAGGTGAGTGAGGATTACTAACATATAACAAGAGAAGTGTATGATCTTAGTGGTAGGGCATTTTCAATCCCCTAGGTAGATTATCATCTGACCTTTCACACATAATTCCAACCAAGTGTGTCAAGCCTTTATACTTTCTAAAGTGCTTGAGGCCTAACATCTAAGTGGTGGGTGTATGAAACTTACAATACTCTAGGGGAAGATGCACAAAATCCATGTGCACCAGATACATATTATAGGGCCTTTGGAGGCCCAAGGAAGAAATAAGATCCAAGTGTAGTTACACTACATGATTGTGTGTAAGAGAGAAAGTGAAGATGCATAACATGATTGTGATAAAGAGAACCAAAGAAGAGAATGAAGCATTAGAGGGCCAACACAAAGGATTTGTATGGGGTAGGACATGCCAAGGTAAGTAATAAATTGATCAACATAGATAAGTGTGCTTAAAATAGTAGTGCAAAAAGAAGAAAAGATGGAACCAAGGAGGCTAAATCATGCACATGTGTGTTGATGCACTTAGGTTACCATATTGAAGGCAAAGGTCATGCCAAAATAGTAAAGTGTAGAAAGGGAATCATCATAGATAGTTAGCATCCACCCAAATTTGAGTGGGATGTGACCGTTTGAACCACAATTCACTTCACCAAAATACTGTTAGGAGCATTGAATGCAATGATGGTGGAGACACAAAGATATGTAATAAATGAGGTTATGGTAGAGGATTTTCATGGATTTTTTAGAATTTCATGAAGTTTAATAAATATATATACTCACCTATATTAAATATAGTATATGTAAATAAGGTATAAAATGTCACACAGAAAACTACTTTCCATTACAAAGTTTGTGTAAACTTGAGAAATCAAAAAGACCAGAGTGAACCAAAGATTTGAAGCATATAAGCCTCACTAGAGCAAGAATATGAGCACCCCCAAGCACCTAGAGTAAATTACTGTTAAGATAGAGAAATTGCACTCACATTGAGATTGGTGTAGAAAGGGGTGCAAAGAAATTTGAGAAGGAAGTAGTCAGTAGAAATGTGGGTTGCTTCCAAAGATTTCATTAATAGACTGAAAATCTTGGAATTAAAGGTAAAATCACAATTATCATGAATCTGAACTACCAAGAACCATTTGAGGCTTTGATAGACCAAACCAATCATGTTTCAATACTAGCAGGTTCATGATCGATAATAAGTAGAATGGAATAGGTTTGTAGAAACAATGTCCAAAATGGGTGTGCATAGCAGTAGAAATGGCCCCTACAATAACAATACCTCCATAGGTAGAAGGGGTTATATTTGCATAATTAACCCTAAGATGTTGACAAAAATGTATTATCAAGTAATGTAATTTCCCTGAAAGGTCTTGGTGGGGGAAAATTGGAATTCCTTTATGCACACCTACTAAATGAAGGAGTGTAACCATCATACTTCTCTCCACATACAAGACTTGGCATCAGATTAGATGGTTGATTGATGTCTTCATTAAAGACAGATTGGTATCCTCTAGTATAACTCAGCTTTATGAGTTGTCATGTATTGTCAAGCTAGAGGATCTCATTCAGTTCCTTTTATCATGTATCCATGGTGATCACATATACTTTATTGGGAGGAGCATGAGGATATCAACGCAACTCATTAGAAGGATAATTGGGATCCCAGATGTTGAAAATGACATCCATGACATGATGGGTGATGATGAAGAGGTGGAACACGTGGTGAAGCTCCTGAGTTATTACAAAGGGGGACTCATATTCCCCATCAAACATTACAAGGACCACAATATGAGGGTGGTTTCATACCTTATGAGATCAAAATATTGTCCCAATGATTGATGGGCTGATGTTATAAAAACTTACCTCTACATTACATATTTTATGGCATAGGGTGTGATGTTTAACATTGCCAAATTTATTATGGAGGAATTTTTGAATAATTCACTAGAGTGACACACAATGAAGGGGACCTTCAAGTGGGGGTCCATTCTAATTCTGATGGTCATGAAGGAAATTAGCATACCAGACAGGGATGAGGACAATATCTAGGTTTTTCTAGAGCACAATAACTCCCCAACACAAAAATACAAAGGACTTCACTTGCCCCAGTTCCTTTAATGAAAAATATAAGGCTTATATGATGAGGTAGTATGAGAAGTATATAGAGGATTTTATGATCGATTGGTGCATCTCTGAAGATTTCCCTAAGAGCATGTATAAAATGGCAATATTTAACATCATGCAACACTTCTACATAGTGCATTACTGCTATCTGATGGCAATATGTCAGGATAGATAAAACTCTCATACACCTTCTTGGCTAAGTATTTTAGGGATTCACTCGAAAGGATCCTTAATACATAATAGTTGGATATTTCAGTGAGGGAACTAGACATGGAAATGAGTAGGTTGTGGTGATAGTACAGGCATCCATATGGGAAGGCAACAAGGGATGAAGAGGATGATTCAGACTGAACTAACATCTATCTCCTTTAATAAGTTACCATACTCATGCACATCCATAGGTTATACTATGAGATTAAGCCAAGGAAGAAGCGCCGCAGTGTCAAGAAGACCATTGACCCTCCCATCAAGATCAATGATGAAGGAACATCATCACCAGCTAAAAAGAAGTCTCCAAAAAAGGAGAGACACATGAGGAGATTGAGGAGTGCATAATGATTAAGATCTCCTCAGGAGATGAATCCTCTCTATTAACCCCCATAATGAAACATGTAAAGTTCATGCCAAAGACTTATCCTATCTCAAAAGAAAATAAAAAGAATCTAAATTACTTATTTGTGATGCCCATAATCATCCTAGTAGACACAAAGGTGCAAGAAGAATTAGAGAAGGAGGTATAATTGGGTAAGGGTGTGTATATTATGATATAAGAAGACTCCTCATCTAGTGAGGAAAATTTCTCACCACTTCAAAGTGAAGAGGTGAGGTAGGGAAAAGCTTGGAGGAAGCTTGGCCTTAGTGATGCATACATTTCAAAGGTACGGAAGCTTTGGAATAGACAATAATAAATGAGGAAGGTAAGAACAATGGAGGAAGGGAGAAATACAATTGAGGTCAAAGAAAAGTGCATGGAAGAAGGAGAAATAGAGGAGCCCAACATGGCTGAAGTACATGAGGCTCTTTAAGGCGACACTGTTTGTCATGCTTAAAAAAACAAGACCTTCAAACTCATCAACCAAAGAGGAGTTAAATCATAAATGGAAGGGCATGTGCTTAGATTAGTATCACATTGAAACAATGTTAGAGTTACATCAAAAGAGAGAGGCCATGAGGGCCAAGGGCATGACCCAAACATAAATTGATAAAGTAGAGGCAGAGGAGATAAGGATCGAAGAGGAGAGAACCACCATGATCATCAAGAAAAGGTAGGTAGAAATAAAGAAGGCTAAGAATGAAAAGGCCAGGAAGGAAAAAGAAGAGAAGAAGGTTGTCATAGGTATGGAACCCATTAAGGAAAAAATAGTAGAGGTGCCTAGTGCCCATTCTAGCCTATCAAAATAAACTATAGAATAGGTTCACCCTTGTATTGAAGTGGTACTTGGAGACAAACAAGGTGATGTTAGTGCCTCAAAGGGACAAATATGGAAGGAAGGGAAAGAGCAGGCTGACATCAAGAATGAACCTTTAGAGGTTCAAACTAAGGAGCCACAAGAAGAAGTGAATGAAGGGAAAATTCCAAATAAGAATAACCCCTGTAGGAAAGAGAAGAGGAATAAATCAATAGATAGGTTAATAGTCCAAGCAAAGAGGATCATGAGTAAAAATAATTGGTCATTGAGAAAGAGAAATTTGAGCCAAGCTATTGGGAAAAGGTGTAGAAGGGGTTCACCATAGATGAGGACTTATACATATTGGAGTACATGTCATCTAGAGTTGTAACAACACTGATGTGCCATCAACTATCCTTTGTAATTTATTTCTATATGGACGAGCCTTAGTTTGAGGTTCCATCAAAAGCAATACGGAGCACTAACAAACCAAAAGAGGGGAATGACTACCAATTGGTCAACACCTTGGATATGAACCTAGTAAGGTTGGCTAACACCCTCCTTAAGATAGTCTCTAAGGTATCTCATAAGAACATTATCAATGATGGTCACACTAAAAATTAAAAAGACATAGCATTGAAGGTATAATAAGAATTCAAGACCATGAAGTTCAAGCTCAAGCAGTTGGTTGAGTGTGTTGAAGAAACAAAGAAATCTCTTTTGGATGGTATTGACACTTCCAAATTGTTTTAACTTGATAAGGTGTGTGTATTGGTAAAAATATGCTCCCTTGGATGAAGTCAATGCAGGAAGATGAAGATGACACTTGTGAAGCTATAAATAAAGAGATCAACAAACAACATGATGAGGTAAAAGACCTCTTCGCAAGGTTGGAGGAGTGCGTAGATAATGTCGATGTCATCTTTTTCAAAATTTCCACCCAAATGTTAGTCATCAATGTGCACCTCTAAAACGTGAAAGGGGAGAAGGATACATTGATGAATCAAGCATTCACTATCCGTAGGGCTGAGTGCACATAAATAATGGCATAAGTCAACACATTGAGCATCCATCTAGAGACCCAGGACCAAGACCTAGATGAACTCTTTTAAAATTTCCATATGAAATCGAGTGAGTAGGGAGCAATCCTAGATCAGTCAATTCACAACAAATAAAATGTGTTCTTATATTTATTTTGATTCTTAACCTATATTAGTGTTAATGTTGCCTTGCTATGAGCAGAATAGTGGACAAGGCATGTATAAAATGGGAAAGGTTGTATTTAATTATGAATTCAATAAGGTGATGAGTCATGTGCGAAGATTAGATCAATGTTGGAGCTTAGAATTGTATTCTGATTCTAAGCATTTGTCACTTTTGGTATAGATCCAAGATAACCTAAAACTCAGTCCATGCTATTCCTTCCATTTTTGTATGGAAACACAATTGAGTTGGTATGATAGTAAGATTTATTAAGGTTATAGTCTCGTTTCATTAGCGATCTTAGATTTTAGTTATTCAACTGATTTGTTAATGTTATGTGGTTATTGATCACACTTAAGGTTCTACCTTGATCTCCTAAACCTTTATTGCTTAGATTTTTTTTTTATTATATAGATGTGACAAAAACTTATCTAAAAATATTCATTGTTCTCATTAAACAGACATAAACCTAGATGATCAAGAGTTTTGACACCTTTACTAATGACATTATTTTGCCTAGGACTTGAATTAGTAGAACTCTCTGATCTTTCCATATGTCTACAATGTGAAAAGTTAGAAATGGTCTTTGTATCATCCCATGAGAAGAAGTTGGTTTGTAAAGTTGAGTTTCTCTTGTTGTAAACACCATAACTTTTCTCCTTAGACAGTTTGGCTTTAGCATAATCTATCACTAAGTTGATCTTTCATATATGCTAATGAGGTAGTTTTCATTTTTTATAGATAGTTGCTATATGAATATTAAACTAAGTCCTTTGCAATTTTGGTTGGTATAGACCATTTATATGAGACTATAGGTCAGTAATAAATCCTTGGCATCCATTGAAATGTTCTTGATCTCATGTAAGGTAGCTTCTAGACTTGTATTGGCAATATGTCAACATCTTCCTTGAATTATTGCATTATGTATAGGATGTACACACTCCAGAATAGTAGAAAGTTGACATCATAACTCTAGAAGATTGTTTATTGTTTTGAGTTGGATTCTGCGCTTTTAGGCTTGTAGGATTTTTATTATATATTTTTAAAGGAGTGAATCTAAATTGGTTTATATTTGAATACATGCAATATAAATCTCATAGATGGAATCCTAATGGATTATTAATTAGTATCAATTCATTTATGATTTTCACCATCCACATAAGAGTTATTATATTATCACCATTGTTTTATAGGATGTTCTCATTGGAATGGTGATGTATTTGTGATACAATATTGAAAATTATAACTCATATTTGAAGTAATAGTTCATCTCAGGAAAGGTTGTTAAAACATGCAAATGATAGTTTTTTTAACATGAACTCAAATAAAAATTAGTCTAAATAAACCAAGTGTCTTAACAGTACTAATCACATTTATTTTAAGTAAAAATCTTATGCCATACAACCTGAATCCACTCTAAGAACATGCTCTAATTTTAGTAACTGGGTCTCAGGGTTTGTGTAATATTGATTTCTATATGGATGAGCCTTACTTTGAGGTGCCATCAAAAGCAATACAAAGCACCAAGAAACCAAAACAGGGGCATGACTAAGAACTGGTCAATTTTTTGGATATGAACTTAGTAGGGTTAGATACCACCCTCCTTAAGATGCCCTCTAAGGTAGCTCGCAAGAACATTGTCAATGATGGGCATGCCACAAGTAGAAAGACATAGCATTGAAGGCAGAGGAAGAAGTCAACACCATGAAGGTCAAGCTCAAGAATTTGATCAAGTGTGTCGAGGAAACAAAGCCATCCCTTTTGGATGGTACTAACACTTCTAAATTGTTCAAATTTGATAAGGTGTGTGCATTGGTCAAACAAATTCTCCCTTAGATGAAGTCAGTGCAGGAAGATGAAGATGCCCTTATGAAGCTATAAATAAAGAGCTCAACAAAAAGCTCAATGAGGTTGAGGACCTCTTCATAAGGCTAGAAGAGCACGTAGATGATGTCGATGTCATATTTTACAACTTTTCCACTAAAATGTGAATGTGGAGAAGGATGCATTGATGAAGTAAGCATTCATTGTCAGCAAGGCTGAGTGCACACAAATTATGGCATAGGTTAACACATTGAGCATCCATTTGGGGACCCAAGACCAAGACCTAGAGGAACTCTTTTGTACTTTCTAGATGAAATTTAGTGAGTAGGGAACCATCCTAGATTAGTCAATGCATGGCTAATAAAATGTGTGTTCTTTTATTTATTATGATTCTTAACCTGTATTAGTGTTAATGGTGCCTTGCTATGAGTAGAACAGTGGACAAAGCATGCATAAAATGGGACAGGTTATATTTAATTATGAATTCAATAAGGTGATGAGTAATGTGTGATGATTAGATCAATCCTGGAGCTTAGAATTTTTTTTTGATTCTAAGTATTTGTGACTTTGGGTATAGATCCAAGATAACCTAAAACTCAATCCAAGCTATTACTTCCATTTTTCATGGAAACACAATTGAGCTGGTATGATGGTAATATTTCTTGAGTTTATAGTCTCATTTCATTAGTGATCTCAGATTCTAGTGATTCAACTAATTTTTAATGCTATGTGGTTGTTGATTGCACTTAAGGTTCTACCTCAGTCGCCTACACCTTTATTGCTTAGAATTTTTTTATTATATAGATGTGACACACACTTATATGCAATTATTATTTTTTCTCATTATACAGACATAAACTTAGATGATCAAGAATTTTGACACCTTTAATAATGACATTATTTTGCCTATGACTTGAATTATTAGCACTCTCTAATATTTACATGTCTACAATCTGAAAAGTTAGAAATGGTCTTTGTATCATCCCATGAGAAGAAGTTAGTTTGTAAAACTGAGTTACTCTTGATGTAAACACCATAGATTTTCTCCTTAGAGGGCTTGGCCTTAGCATAATATATCACTGAGTTGATCCTTCATATATTTTAATGAGGTAGTTGTCATTTTCTATAGATAGTTGCTAGATGAATTTCAAACTATGTCCTTTGCAGTTGTGGTTTGTATAGACATTTTCTATAAGACTATAGGTCAATAATAAGACCCTGACATCCATTGAAATGTTATTGATCTCATGTAAGGTAGATCATATAATTGCATTGGCAATATGTCAACATCTTCCTTGAAGTACTCCATTTTGTATAGGATGACCACACTCCAGAATAGAAGACAGTTGGCATCATAACTCTAGAAGACTGTTTGTTACTTTGAGCCAGATTATGTACTTGTAGCCTCATAGGAGTTTTATTATTTAGTTTTTAAGGAGTGACTCTACAAGGGAATCCAAATTGGTCTATATTTGAATACATGCAGTATAAATCTCATAGATGAAATCCTATTGGATTGTTAAATAGTATCAATTCATTTATGATTTTCACCATCCACATAAGAGTTACTATATTATCACCATTGTTTTATAGGATGTTCTCATTGGAATGGTGATGTATTTGTGATACAATAATAAAAATTGTAACTCATATGTGAAGTAATAGTTCTACTCAGGAAAGGTTGTTCAAACATCCAAATGATTGTTTTTGTAACATGAACTCAAATAAAAATTAGTCTACATAAACTAGGTGTGTTAACACTACTAATTATATTTATTTTAAGTAAAAAGATTATGTCATACAACCTGAATCCATTCTAAGAACATGCTCCAGTTATAGTAAATGGGTCTCAAGGTTTGTGTAATATTGATTTCTATATGGATGAGCCTTGGTTTGAGGTGCCATCAAAAGTAATACAAAGCACTGAGAAACCAAAAGAGGGGCACAACTACCAACTGGTCAACTCCTTTGATATGAACCTAGTAAGGTTGGCCAATGCCCTCCTTAAGATGGCCTCTAAGGTAGCTCCCAAGAACATTATCAGTGATGGTTATGCCATAAAGTGGAGAGACATATAATGAAAGGCATAGGAATAAATCAACACCATGAAGGTTAATCTCAAGTAGTTGGTTGAGTGTGTTGAGGAAACAAAGCCATCACTTTTAGATGGTATTGACACTTCTAAATTATTCAAATTTGATAAGGTTTGTGTGTTGGTCAAACAAATGATCCCTTGGATGAAGTCAGTGCAAGAAGATGAAGATGACCCCTTGTGAAGCTATAAATAAATAAATCAATAAAAAGCTCGATGTGGGAGAGGACCTCTTCACAAGGCTGGAAGAGCATGTAGATAATGTCGATGTCATATTTTACAACTTTTCCACCCAAATTTTAGTCATCAATGTGAACCTTTAAAAGGTGAAGGGGAGAAAGATGCATTGATGAAGAAAACATTCACTATCAGTAGGGCTGAGTGCACACAAATTATGGCAAAGGTCAACACATTGAGCATCTAGCTAGAGATCTAGGACCAAGACCTAGAGGAACTCTTTTTCACCTTCCAAATGAAAGTGAGTGAGTAGGGAGCCATCCTACATCAATTAATGCATGACCAATAAAATATGTATTCTTCTATTTATTTTGATTCTTAAATTGTATTAGTGTTAATGGTGCCTTGCTATGACTAGAATAGTGGACAAGGCACACATAAAATGGTAAATTTTGTATTTAATTATGAATGCAATAAGGTGATGCGTCATGTGCAATAATTATATCAATCCTGGAGCTTAGAATTGCATATTGATTGTAAGCATTTTTTACTCTGGGTATATATCCAAGATAACCTAAGACTTAGTCCAAGCTATTGCTCCCATTTTTGCACGGAAACACAATTTAGTTGGTATGATGGTAATATTTATTGAGGTTATAGTCTCATTTCATTAACGATCTCATATTCTAGTGATTCAACTGATTATTAATGTTACGTGGTTGTTGATCTCACTTAAGGTTCTACCTCAGTCTCTTAAACCTTTATTGCTTATATTTTTTTAATTATATAGATGTGACACACACTTATATGAAAATATTAGTTGTTCTCATTACATAGACATAACCCTAGATGATCAATAATTTTGACAACTTTACTTGTGACATTATTTTTCATATGACTTGAATTAGTAGCACTCACTGATCTTTACATATGTCTACAATGTGAAAATTTAGAAATGGTCTTTGTATCATCCCATGAGAAGAAGTTAGTTTTTAAATCTAAGTTTATCTTGATGTAAACACCTTAAATTTTTTCCTTTGAGATCTTGGCTTTAGTATAATCTATCACTGAGTCGATCCTTCATATATGATAATGAGGTAGTTGACATTTTTTATGGAAACTTGCTAGATGAATTTTAAACTAAGTCCTTTACAATTTTGGTTATTACATACATTTTATATTAGAGTATAGGTTAGTAATAATACCTTGAAATCCATTGAAATGTTCTTAATCTCATGTAAGGTAGCTCCTAGACTTGTATTGACAATATGTCAACATCTTCCTTGAAGTACTGCATTATGTATAGGATGACCACACTCCAGAATAGTAGAAACTTGGCATCATAACTCTAGAAGATTGTTTGTTACTCTAAACGGGATTTTGTACTTGTAGCCTTGTAGGAGTTTTATTCTTTATTTTTTATGGAGTGACTCTAAAAGGGAATATAATTTGGTTTATATTTGAATACATGCATATAAATCTCATAGATGGAATCCTAATGGATTGTTAATTAGTATCAATTCAGTTATGATTTTCACCATCCAAATTAAAAGTTATTATATTATCACCATTGTTTTTTAGGATGTTCTCATTGGAATGGTGATGTATTTGTGATACAATATTGAAAACTATAACTCATATCTGAAGTAATAGCTCTACTCAGGAAAGGTTGTTCAAACATCCAAATGATAGTTTTTGTAACATGAACTTAAATACAAATTAGTCTGCATAAATCAGGTGTCTTAACAATACTAATTATATTTCTTTTAAGTAAAAATCTTATGACATACAACTTTAATCCACTCTAAGAACATGCTCCATTTGTAGTAACTGGGTCTCAAGGTTTTTGTAATATTGATTTCTATATAGATGAGCCTTAGTTTGAGGTGGCATTAAAAGAAATACGAAGCACCAAGAAACCAAAAGAAGGGCACAACTAGAAACTAGTCAACTCCTTGTATATGAAACTAGTAAGGTTGGCTAAGGCCCTCCTTAAGATAACTTCTAAGGTAGCTGATAATGACATTGTCAATGATGGTCATACCATAAAGTGGAAAGACATATCACTGAAGCTAAAGGAAGAAGTCATGAATGTCAAACTCATGTAGTTGGTCATGTGTGTTGAGGAAATAAATCCATCCTTTTTGGATGGTATTGACATTTCCAAATTGTTTGAATTTGATAAGGTGTGTGCATTGGTCGAACAAATTCTCCCTTGGATGAAGTCAATGCAAGAAGATAAAGATGACCCTTGTGAATCTGTAAATAAAGAGCTCAATAAAAAGCTTGATGAGGTAGAGGACCTCTTCGCAAGGTTGGAGGAGCACATAGATGATGTTGATGTCATATTTTATAACTTTTCCATCGAAAATTTAGTCATCGATGTTCCCCTCTATAAGGTGAAGGGTGAGAAGGAAGAATTGATGAAGCAAGCATTCACTGTCAGTTGGGCCGAGTGCACACAAATTATGACATAGGTCAACACATTGAGCATCCAACTAGAGACCCAGGACCAAGACCTAGAAGAACTCTTTTACACCTTCCAGATGTAAGTGAGTGAGTAGGGAACCATCCTAGATCAGTCAATGCACAATCAATAAAATATATGTTCTTTTATTTATTCTAATTCTTAACTTGTATTGGTGTTAATGGTGCCTTGCTATGAGTAGAACAGTGAACAAGGCATGCATAAAATGGGAAAGGTTGTATTTAATGATGGATGCAATAAGGTGATGAGTCATTTGTGATGATTAGATCAGTCCTAGAGATTATAATTTTATTCTAATTTTAAGCATTTGTCACTTTGGGTATAGATCCAAGAAAACCTAAAACTTAGTTCAAGCTATTGCTTTCATTTTTGCATTCAAACACAACTCAGTTAGTATGATGGTAATATTTCTTGAGGTTATAGTCTCATTTCATTAGTGATCTCAGATTATAGTGATTCAAGTGATTTTCAATGCTATGTGGTTGTTGATCGCACTTAAGGTTCTACCTCAGTCTCCTAAACCTTTATTGCTTAGACTTTTTTTATTATATAGATGTGACACACACTTATATTCAAATATTAGTTATTCTCATTATATAGACATAAAACTAGATGATCAAGAGTTTTGACACCTTTACTAATGACATTATTTTTCCTAGGAATTGAATTAGTAGCACTCTCTGATCTTTACATATGTCTACAATGTGAAAAGTTAGAAATGGTCTTTGTATCATCCCATGAGAAGAAGTTGGTTTGTAAAGTTGAGTTTCTCTTGATGTAAAAACCATAACATTTATCCTTAGGAAGCTTGGCTTTAGCATAATCTATCACGGAGTTTATCCTTCATATATTTTAATGAGGTAGTTGTCATTTTTTATAGATAGTTTCTCGATGAATTTTAATCTAAGTCTTTTGCAATTTTTAATGGTACAGACCTTTTCTATTTGACTATAGGTCACTAATAATACTTTGGCATCCATTGAAATTTTATTGATCTCATGTAAGGTATCTCCTAGACTTGTATTGGAAATATGTCAACATCTTCCTTGAAGTACTCCATTTTGTATAGGATGACCACACTCTAGAATAACAAATAGTTGGCATCATAACTCTAGAAGATTATTTGTTACTCTAAGCTGGATTCTATACTTGTAGCCTTGTAGGAGTTTTATTATTTAATTTTTAAGGAGTGACTCTAGAAGGGAATCCAAATTAGTTTATATTTAAATACATGTAGTATAAATAGCATAGATGGAATCCTAATGGCTTGTTAATTAGTATCAATTCATTTATGATTTTCACCATCCACATAAGAGTTATTATATTATAACCATTGTTATATAAGAAGTTCTCATTAGAATGGTGATGTATTTGTTATACAATATTGATAACTATAACTCATATCTGAAGTAATAGTTCTACTCAGGAAAAGTTGTTCAAATATCCAAATGATAGTTTTTGTAACATGAACTCAAATACAAGTTAGTCTGCATAAACCAGGTGTCTTAACACTACTAATTATATTTATTTTAAGTAAAAATATTAAGCCATACAACTTAATACCATTCTAATAACATGATCCGGTTGTAATAACTGGGTCTCAGGGTTTGTGTAATATTGAATTCTATATGGATAAGCCTTAGTTTAAGGTGCCATCAAAAGCAATACAAAGCATTGAGAAACCAAAAGAGGGGCACAACTACCAACTGGTCAACTCCTTAGATATGAACCTAGTAAGGTTGGCTAATGCCCTCCTTAAGATGGCCTCTAATGTAACTCCCAAGAACATTGTCAATGATGGTCATGCCACAACGTGGAAAGACATAACACTGAAGGCAGAGGGAAGATTCAACACCATGAAGGTCAAGCTCAAGTAGTTGGTTGAGTGTGTTGAGAAAACACAGACATCCGTTTTGGATGGTATAAACACTTCTAAATTGCTTGAATTTGTTAATGTGTATGTGTTACTCGAATAAATAATCCCTTAGATGAAGTTAGTGTAGGAAGATGAAGATGACCCTTGTGAATCTATAAATAAAGAGCTCAACAAAAAGCTCGATGAGGTAGAGGACCTCTTCACAAGGATAGAAGAGCGCATAGATGATGTCCATGTCATCTTTTCCAACTTTTCCACCCAAATGTCAGTCATTGATGTTCACCTCTAAAAGGTGAAGGGGGAGAAGGATTAATTGATGAAGCAAGCATTCACTATCAATAGGGCTAAGTGCACACAAATTATGGCATATGTCAACACATTGAGCATCCAGCTAGAGACCCAAGACCAAGACTTAGAAGAACTCTTTTTCACCTTTTAGATGAAAGTGAGAGAGTAGGGAGACATCCTAGATCAGTCAATGCACGACCAATAAAATATGTTTTCTTCTTTTTATTCTAATTCTTAACCTGTATTAGTGTTAATGGTACCTTGTTATGAGCAGAATAGTGGACAAGGCATGTATAAAATGGGAAAGGTTGCATTTAATTATGAATGCAATAAGGTGATGAGTCATGTGCAATTATTATATCGGTCTTAGATATTAGAATTGTATTTTGATTCTAAGCATTTGTCACTCTCTGTATAGATCCAAGATAACCTAAAACTCAATCCAATCTATTGCTTCCATTTTTGCATGGAAACACAATTGAGTTGGTATGATGGTAAGATCTCCTAAGGTTATAGTCTCATTTCATTAGAGATATCAGATTCTAGTGATTCAACTGATTGTTAATGTTATGTGGTTGTTGATTGCACTTAAGGTTCTACCTCAGTCTCTTAAACCTTTATTGCTTAGATTTTTTTTATTATATAGATGTGGAACCCACTTATATGCAAATATTAGTTGTTCTTACTATACATACATAAACCTATATTATTAAGAGTTTTGACACCTTTACTAATGACATTATTTTTCCTACGACTTGAATTAGCAGCAGTCTCTGATCTTTACATATGCCCGTAATGTGAAAAGTTAGAAATGGTATTTGTATCATCCCATAAGAAGAAGTTGGTTTGTAAAGATTAATTTCTCTTGATGTAAACACCATAACTTTTCTCCTTAGAGAGATTGGCTTTAGCATAATCTATCACTGATTTGATCTTTCATATATGTTAATGAGGTAGTTGTCATTTTTTATAGATAGTTGCTAGATGAATTTTTAACTAAGTGCTTTGTAATGTTGGTTGGTACAAACCTTCTATATTAGACTATAGGTCAGTAATAATACCCTGGCATCCATTGAAATATTCTTGATCTCATGTAAGGTAGCTCCTAGACTTGTATTGTCAATATGTCAACATCTTCCTTGAAGTACTCCATTATGTATAGGATGACCACACTCCAAAATAGCATAAAGTTAGCATCATAACTCTAGAAGATTGTTTGTTACTCTGAGCTGGATTCTGTACCTGTAGCCTTGTAGGAGTTTTATTATTTATTTTTTAAGGAGTGACTCTACAAGGGAATCTACATTTGTTTATATTTGAATACATGCAGTATAAATCTCATAAATGGAATCCTAATTCATTGTTAATTAGTATCAATTCATTTATGATTTTAACCATCCACTTAAGAGTTATTATATTATCACCATTTTTTTATAGGATGTTCTCATTGGAATGGTGATGTATTTGTGATACAATATTGAAAATTGTGACTCATATCTGAAGTAATAGTTCTACTCAGGAAAGGTTTTTCAAACATCCAAATGATAGTTTTTGTAAGATGAACTCAAATACAAATTAGTCTACATAAACCAGGTGCCTTAACACTATTAATTATATTTATCTTAAGTAAAAATAGTATTCCATATATCCTGAGTCCACTCTAAGAACATGCTTCAGTTGTATTCACTGGGTCTTAGGGTTTGTGTAATATTGATTTCTATATGGGCATGCCTTAGCTTGAGGTGCCATCAAAAGCAATACAGATTATTGAGAATCCAAAATAAGGGCATGACTACCAATTTGTCAACTCCTTGGATATGATCCTATTAAGGTTGGTGAAATCCCTCCTTAATATATCCTCTAAGGTAGCTCACAATAACATTGTCAATTATGGTCACACCACAAAGTTAAAAGACATAGCATTGAAGTTAGAGGAAGAATTCAACACCATGAAGGTCAAGTGTAAGCAGTTGGTTGAGTGTGTTCAGGAAATAGAATCATCCTTTTTGGATGGTATTGAGAATTCCAAATTACTCAAATTTGATAAGGTGTGTGCATTGATCGATCAAATTATCCCTTGGATGAAGTAAGTGTAGGAAGATGTAGGTGACCATTGTGAAGGTATAAATAATGATCTCAATAAAAATATTGATGAGTTAGAGGACCTCTTCGCAAGGTTAGAGGAGTGCGTAGATGATGTTGATGTCATATTTTTCAACATTTCAACCCAAATGTTTCGCATCGATGTGCACCTCTAAAAGGTGAAGGGGGAGAAGGATACGTTGATGAAGCAAGCATTCACTGTCATCAGGGCCGAGTGCACATAAATTATGGCATAGGTCAACACATTGATCATCTAACTAGAGACCCAGGACCAAGACCTAGATGAACTCTTTTATACCTTACATATGAAAGTGAGTGAGTAAGGATCCATCCTAGATCAGTCAATTCATGACCAATAAAATATGTGCTCTTCTATTTATTTTGATTCTTATCTTGTATTAGTGTTAATGGTGCCTTGTCATGAGTAGAACAATGGACAAGGCATGCATAAAATGGGAAAGGTTGTATTTAATTATGAATGTAGTAAGGTGATGAGTCATGTGTGATGATTAGATCAATCTTAGGGATTAGAATTGTATTCTGATTCTAAGCATTTGTCACTCTAGGTATAGATCTAAGATAACCTAAAAATCAGTCCAAGATATTGATTAAATTATTGCATGGAAACATAACTAAGTTGGTATGACAATAATATTTCTTGATGTTAGAGTCTCATTTCATTAGTGATCTCAGATTCTAGTGATTCAAATGATTTTTAATGCTATGTGGTTGTTGATCGCACTTAAGGTTCTACCTCGATCTCTTAAACCTTTATTGCTTAGATTTTTTTTAATTATATAGATGTGACACACACATATATGCAAATATTAGTTGTTCTCATTATACAAACATACACATAGATGATCAAGAGTTTTGACACCTTTACTAATGACATTATTTTGCCTAGGACTTGAATTAGTAGCACTCTTTGATCTTTACATATGTCTGCAATGTAAAAAGTTAGAAATGGTGTTTGTATCATCCCATGAGAAGAAGTTGGTTTGTAATGATAAGTTGCTCTTAATGTAAACACCATAATGTTTCTCTTTAGAGAGCTTGGATTTAGCATAATCTATCACTGAGTTGATCTTTCATATATGTTAATGGGGTAGTTGTCATTTTTTATATATAGTTTCTAGATGAATATTAAACTAAGTCCTTTGCATTTTTGGTTGGTATAGACCTTTTCTATGAGACTATAGGTCAGTAATAAATCCTTGGCATCCATTGAAATGTTCTTGATCTCATGTAAGGTAGATTCTAGACATGTATTGGAAATATGTCAACATCTTCCTTGAAGTATTGCATTATGTACATGATGTCCACACTCCAGAATAGCAAAAACTTGGCATCATAACTCTAGAATATTGTTTGTTACTCTGAGCTAGATGTTGTACTTGTAGCCTTGTAGGAGTTTTATTAATTAATTTTTAATGAGTGACTCTACAAGGGAATTTAAATTGGTTTATATTTGAATAAATGCAGTATAAATCTCATAGATGGAATCCTGATGGATTTTTAATTAGTATCAATTCATTTATGATTTTCACCATCCACATAAGAGTTAATATTATCATGATTATTTTATAGGATGTTCTTATTGGAATGGTATGTATTTTTTATACGATATCAAAAACTGTAACTCATAGCTAAAGTAATATTTCTACTTAGGAAAGGTTTTTCAAACATCCAAATGATAGTTTTTGTAACATGAACTCAAATACAAATTAGTCTACATAAACCAGGTGTCTTAAAACTAATAATTATATTTATTTCAAGTAAAAAGCATATTCCATATAACTTGAATCCACTCTAATAACATGATCTGGTTGTAGTAACTAGGTCTCAAGGTTTGGGTAATATTGATTTCTATATGGATGAGCCTTAGTTTGAGGTGGCATCAAAAGCAATATAGATCACTGAGAAACCAAAAGAAGGGCACGACTACCAACTAGTCAACTTCTTGGATATGAACCTAGTAAGGTTGGCAAACACCCTCCTTAAGATGTCCTCTAAGGTAGCTCTCAAGAACACTATCACTGATGGTCACGCCACAAAGTAGAAAGACATAGCATTGAAGGTAGGGGAACAAGTCAACACTATGAAGGTCAAGCTCAAGAATTTGGTTGACTGTGTTGAAGAAATATATCCATCCTTTTTGGATGGTATTGACACTTCCAAATTGTATTAATTTGATAAGGTGTGTGCATTATTCAAAAAAATGATCCCTTAGATGAAGTCATTGAAGGAAGATGAAGATGACCTTTATGAAGATATAAATAAAGAGCTCAACAAAAATCTCAATGAGGTAGAGGACCTCCTCGTAAGGCTGGAGGAGTGGGTAGATGATGTTGATGTCATCTTTTGCAACTTTTCCACCCAAATGTTAGTCATCAACATGCACCTCTAAATGGTGAAGGGGGAAAAGGATGCACTAATGAAGCAAGAATTCACTATCAATAGGGCTGAGTGCACACAAATTATGGCATAGGTCAACACATTGAGCATCCATCTAGAGACACAATATGAATACCTAGAGGAACTCTTTTGCACCTTCCAGATGAAAGTGAACGAGTAGGGAGCCATCCTATATTAGTGAATGCAAGACCAATAAAATATGTTTTCTTCTATATATTCTAATTCTTAACTTGTAGTAGTGTTAATAGTGCCTTGCTATTAGCAGAATATTGTAAAAGGCATGCATAAAATGGGAAAGGTTATATTTAATTATGAATGCAATAAGGTGATGAGTCATGTGAGATAATTAGATTAGTCATGGAGCTTATAATTTTATTCTAATTTTAAGCATTTGTCACTTTGGGTATCGATCCAAGATAACCAAACACTCAGTCCAAGCTATTTCTTCCATTTTTGCATTGGAACACAACTGAGTTGGTATGATGGTAAGATTTCTTGAGGTTATAGTCTCATATCATTAATGATCTCATATTCTAGTGATTCAACTAATTGTTAATGCTATATGGTTTTTTATCACACTTAAGGTTCTACCTCGGTCTCCTAAACCTTTATTGTTTAGGCTTTTTTTATTATATAGATGTGATACACACTTATATGCAAATATTAGTTGTTCTCATTATATAGACATAAACATAGATGATCAAGAGTTTTGACACCTTTACTAATGACATTATTTTGCCTAAGACTTGAATTAGTAGCACTCTCTGATCTTTACATATGTCTGCAATGTGAAAGGTTAGAAATGGTCTTTGTATCATCCCATGAGAAGAAGTTGGTTTGTAAAGCTAAGTTGATCTTGATGTAAACACCATAACTTTTCTCCTTAGAGAGCTTCAATTTATCAAAATCTAACACTAAGTTTATCCTTCGTATATGCTAGTGATGCAGTTGTCATTTTTTATAGATAATTGCTAGATGAATTTTAAACTATGTCTTTTGTAGTTTTGGTTTGTACATACATTTTCTATATGACTATAGGTCAATAATAAGACCCTGACATCCATTGAAATGTTACTGATCTCATGTAAGGTATATCCTAGAATTGTAAAAACAATATGTCAACATCTTCCTTGAAGTAGTCCATTCTGTATAGGATGGCCACACTCCAGAATAGCAGACAGTTAGCATCATAACTGTAGAAAATTGTTTGTTGCTATGAGCTAGATTCTATAATTGTAGCCTTGTAGGAGTTTTATTAGTTATTTTTTAAGGAATGACTCTATAAGGGAATCCATATTGGTTTATATTTGAATACACGCATTATAAATCTCATAGATGGAATCTTGATGGATTATTAATTAGTATCAATTCATTTATGATTTTCACCATCCACATAAGAGTTAGTATATTATCACCATTGTTTTATAGGATGTTCTCATTGAAATGGTGATGTATTTGTGATACAATATTGAAAAATGTAACTCATATATGAAGTAATAGTTCTAGCTAAGGAAGGTTGTTCAAACATCCAAATGATAGTTTTTGTAACATGAACTCAACTATAAATTAGTTTGCATAAACTATTTGTCTTAACACTACTAATTATATTTATTTTACGCAAAAAACTTATGCCATATAACCTGAATGCACTCTAAGAGCATGCTTCAGTTATAGTAACTGGGTCTCAGTGTTTGTGTAATATTTAATGTTTTAGAAATATGTTGGTACTTTCCCTGTACCTAGATCTTGTTGATAACTACATTAAGTTACCTCAAAACCATGTAAAATATGGATTTCATGGGAATTATATCTCATAAAGATTGTCAGGTGGCTTTGCATCTTGTCTCTACTTGGCTACGTGCCCTGAAATATGAGTGTTAGAGGAAGGTAGTTTTGCATTTTTTAGCAGCAAGTGGGAGTTTGTATATTACAATTTCATATGCTATCTGCAAGCAATTTTTTCAAGCACACTTAAATGACCAATCAAATCATTGTACTCGAGGTTCCCATTTCCAGATCATTGTTAAAATATTTGATTTATAATTAACCATAACGAAGTACAACAACTGTTAATAACTTGATATTTCTCATAAGATTGGTAATGAGGCACCTAACTTAATGACACACTTATTTTTTATCAAGATTTTCAATACCAGTCTCACTAACTACTATAGGTTTGTTTTCAATATGACTCCAACAACATTCTTAGATTTCTTGATCCATGATTTCTGAGACTAAAATTTTGTATCAACATATCTTCTCATTTTTGTTTGGTTTTTTAGTGTTGGCTAGAGTTAGGCTATATTTAATAATATATATCAGAAAGCCTATCTCATAATTGTATATTTAGTTTTTATTAAATTGCAAGAATATCCTCAAATATTTCTAGCAATTGTTTGTTTCTAATTTTACATATAGATATAAATATAATTATTAAAAACTAACTAATTCAAAGGTGTGAATCCTATAACTTCTTCTTTTCGATTGTAATTTCTATTACGACTAACTTAAAATAAGTAGAGACTAGCAGCTACAT
Source organism: Torreya grandis (assembly GCA_037957365.1). NCBI lineage: Eukaryota > Viridiplantae > Streptophyta > Pinopsida > Cupressales > Taxaceae > Torreya > Torreya grandis. The sequence goes on from JARHVA010004777.1 coordinate 1,397,162, forward strand.
GGATTTTTTTTTTTTTAAATATTTCCTCAATTAAAATTATATATGTATATCATAGAGTATAAACTCACAACTACAAAAATATATATATATATATATATATATATATATATATATATATATATATATATATATATATATATATATAAATATATATAATTATTCTATCAATATCATGCGACTAAAATATTTATTATTAATCAGTAAATTTGTAAATAATCAACACTGTTATGTTACAAATATCATATGGTTATGATTGTATTTTTGGGATTTGGGATGTGGATTTTGTTTTATAGTTTCATGGTTTTCAAGTATCGAGGAGTTTCCATGTCTTGAGTTTTAGGTTTAGAGGTTTTAGTTTTTTCTTTTTAAAATTTTATGTATTATAATTTTTGGGTTTTATTATAATTTTTTAAATTTTATGATAATTTTATATTAATCTAATTTTAATATTTTCAAAGTGTATATATATATGATTTCAAATATTTATAGCTTTTAATTTTTGAAGGTTTTAGTTTCTAAGTTTGAGGTTCAAGACGTTAGGGTTGGTGTTTTCAATTTCTTTTAAATTGAATAATTTTTTGGGTATAAATTTTATATTTTTATTTTTAAACTTTATATTGAAAAATTTAAGTTTTAAAATTATTTTATATCAATTTTCAAATTTTAGTTTTTAAATTTTATAAAATTCAAATTTTTTAAAATTCAAATTTTTTGGTTTTAAGGATTTTATGTTCTAAATTTTATGGGTTTAAGGTTTGGAAATTCAATTTTTTATTTTAAATTTGAAATTTCATTTTCAGAACTTCAAATTTTCCTAATATTATATTTTGAGGTTTAAAATTTAGGAGTTTTTAATTTTCAAATTTTATTTATTTATTTGATTTTTTTTTTAATTTATTTTGAGTTTGAAGTTGATTAGTTTTTCAATATCAAATTTGGTGGCTTCCTTCGGGTTTTATAAGAATCTATATTAGATTTCAAACTTTTAGTTTTAGGTTTTATGAGTTCTTAGTTTTATGTTTCCATAGTTTTAGTTTTTTAAGGTTTTTATTTTTATTTTTATTTTTAATATTTTCAAGGATTTGTCGTTTTAAGTTTTTCAAATTTTAAATATTAATTTTTTATTTTAAATAATAAATTAAAAAAATTCATTAAATTTTAAACATTACTTTACTTTTATCTCATTTTTTATTTTGATATTTTTATAATAGAAATTTATGATATATTTAATAATGAAAAATAATTAAATTAAAATAAATTTATATATATTTATCTTTAAAAATATTTATTGGTTGAACTTTTACACATGATAGCTAAATATTAATATTTAAAAAATCTTTATTTTCATTTTTTATATGATATTTTTAAAGTTAAGATACCTTCTTTAAAATCAATTAATTTATAGAAATAATTTCACACTTGATTTTATAAGAGTGAAGAAAAATATCATTTTAATATACAAAATGTAAGTGTATGTGTGTGTGTGCGCGCGCGCGCGTGCATGCATACACACATACACATCCTTATTCTCTTTTATATATTTTTTTTCAATAAAGGGGCACACACTTTTATCATAAATATTGTATAAAATGTTTAGTCTTTTAATATTTTAAAATAATTTTTTTATTTAATTAAAATAATTAATATAGAATCATAAATTAATAAATAAATTTTATAAATATTTTATTATTAAAAAATTAATAGATAATAATAATTAAACTGTTAAATTAATAATATAAAAATATTTTTATAATTTTAAGATAATATATAATTATTTAGTAAGTATTCTACAAAGATGTTTTAGGGGAGGTGGATTATAATGAAATAAATGTGTTAAATTTAAATTTTAAATTTGACATTTTTTTAATCCTTAGTGTATAAATTTTTCTATTTAAAAACTATTGACCCTCATTTTTATACTATATTAAATTTAATTAAAAAGTATAATTTTATATTAAAAAAAGCAATTTTACAAGTTGAAACTCACTAACATTATTATAAAATATGCATGTTTACTTATGATGGAAAAAACTATAATATTATGAATGGAAAAAGAAAAAGTCAAATAACGTTTGAAAATTTAAATAATTTTTTTTTTTCAAATATACAAACACAATAAACCAAAACAATTAAGAAAACGAAAATTATATGAAATTGCCACTGAAATATCTATCCTCAATTTTTTTTTAGCCCAACGGTTTTGTAATTGATTTCACCGAACCATCGATAACATTAACCCTATAACCATTCATTGAAATTTTCCTTACAAGGAAAAATGGATTTTCTTATAAAATTTAGGATATCATATTTCATCCACCCTATAACCGTTCATTGAAATTTTCCTTATAAGAAGAAATGGATTTTCTTATAAAATTTAGGATATCATATTTCATCCAAAGGAAGTAATTTTCAAGTGCTCGAATCAATGTTGTTTATGCGTCTCAATCTCCAAATGTTAAAGGTGATAAATCTAAAATGGCCATGATTACACTAAGATATGATTTGTAGGTATCAAAATTAAAAATTCATATTTTATAATTTTTATTTTCTCATTTTTATAGTTACATTATTATACATTTTCTCATCATACAATAATTAATGTGAAATTTATTTTTTCTTGAAAATTCTCCACCCTCTCCCCTCAAATGAGAGGGGAAATCAGAATTTTTAATAAGAATTTTTAATAGAATGTAAGTGCCTTTTATTATGAATCATATTAATAAATAAAAAGTAATATTGAATAAATAATAGTCATCAAAACATTTTATTATAAATAAAGTCAATCATCAAATATAGTTTATAAATCAGATAAATTAAAAAAATTATTTGTAAATTTTAAGTTTATTATAAATGATGTACGATATGAGCAAGGTGAAGGATTTATGAATTTAACTATTTAAAGGCAACGAATAACATTAATAATACTAAATTAACATACATATCTTAAATAAATCTATGTAAAAGACATCTTCTACATCATGATTATAATACAACCCCATAAAATAAATTCAAATTCAAATAATTATATAATTTAATATTTATTTTAAAATAAATAATATAAATTATAATAAAATATTCATAACCACTCAAATTAATAGTTAGAAAGGTAATTTACAAGGTATGGTAATATTAATTGTTTAAATGAAAGTGGGTGGATAGAAATATCATTCTCAAAACCACTGTATAATATGAGATTTTCAAGACATCTTTTATATAGATTTATCTGAGATATCTATTTTTATAATTTTTCATATTAATTAAATTGATATATTATCAATATATTTATTAAATATTAAAATTTTTATAATAAATTGTTTTTCTCATATAGAAAATAGCTAAGTTTTATATACAATATTTTTGTATGATATATTAGTTTAAAAATTTAAAAGACATATTATTTTCAAAATTTAATAGATCTTACATAATATTTTGGTAAGTTAAAAATATTTGTAGAGTAAAAAATACTCTACATTTTATTTTGATTTTCAGTTGCGTGCTCCAAGTTTTGTCCATGTGCATTTTGGTTTGAGACAGTGAAGTTCTTGACTCACAGCGCGGGCGTGAGTTTCTTTTCACCTAATTTTTTTCTAAGTATCAAAGTCGCGTGGAAGCTGCCAAGTGTCAGTCGCTGAGACACATTTTATAATTTTTGTAAGTTGATCAGAACGTGCCACGTGTTCCGTAGTAACTCAGCAGAGCGCAACAAGTGTCAGCATCTGCATCTCATGTTTCTTATACATTTCAAAAGCTTCTTTTCAATAAGCTTTTCTCAAGATCAAGTGAAAGGCACCAAGTGGTAACTATGGAAGGTTTCAATATGTTTTTCTAAAATCAAAAGAAGACGCCATGTATCTCTAGCTGAAGAAAATGGAAGCCACCATGTGTCGACATCTGAATTATCTTCACTTTGTTTCATTGATAAGTAAAGACTATGGTAGGTCCCATGTTTTATTTCTGAGGCAAATGGAAGCCACCAAGTGTCATCGTCTATGTAAATATGAAATAAGGCCCAAATCTTTCTATAGTATAGATAGAGTGATGCAGAGACCTATAAGTGTCACCTTTTGTAGGATTCTGAAAAGATAGGTAAAAGCAGTAGAGATTGCCACATGTTCCTTATTAAAGATGCATAGAAAGCACCACCTATTCCTGTTCCCTTTTTGAAGTTGCTCGGGTGAGAAGTGTTGTGGGTACCATTTTCTATAAGTTTTTAAAGTTTTGAAGAAGTGGACTACGACAGATGTCAAAGATGAAACACTCCTAAGCAAAGACACAGTAAAGAGTATAGGTTACGTGGAAAGTGTCATGTGTCTTCGGTAAGTGTTGTGGAACATGCCAAGTGTCATTTTATGGTGCCTCCTAAATAATAAGAAGTTTTTCAAGTAGAGTAAGGGAATCAACCAAGTGTCCTCTCTCGTTTGACAGTGGGAAGCGTCCTGTGTATCTATTTCAGCCAATGAACTTGCAGGAAGATAGAACGTTTTAGACCCAAGAAATATCTTGTGTTAGACACTTCCAGATTAGTTAGAATTTAGTTAGGCCATTAGATTGGGAATGTGCAAGCAGTCTAGAGCAAGTTTGATGCTATAAATAGGAGTGTAGAGACCACCTAATTGGGATCAGAAGATAGAAAAAAAAATTGTGAGAAATTGTTATCAAAAGTTTTTAGACCTTTTTAGCTGTGGCCAGTAATGTCATTTGTCTTTGTTATATTTTATTGAGTTAAAAAGTTTGTATAAATATGCATGTTTTTGTTCCTTTTATGTAACTGAAACATTAATGAGAATACTGAATTTTGTGCCTTTGTTGATATTTTCTGTGTCATTGCAAAATCATCTAAGTTGTGAGCCTTTGATTCTATCTATTTTCATCTTTTACATTGATCATTCCTTGTTTGCTCTTTAATGTAATTGAATCCTAAAGATAGATTCACTGTGCTTTGAGAATTAAGGGTTGAATTAAATTCAGGCGCATCACCATAGTTAGATTTTATTTCGTTGCATTTATGTTTCTATTTAATTCTTATCCTTTTCCCTAAAATACTTTTGAGATAAAGAAGAACCAACTTCTTTAAAATTTGGAGGTCGTTTTAGGTTGCAAGTCCCACATTCCTGAAACTTCCCATTATTAGTGCTAGAAACAACGCAATTTTAATCATCAATAGTTTTTGGCACACCCGATGGGACACCATCTTGAAGTTTCTTTCAAGACCGTATGAACCAGAGAGCTACAAGGAGTCAGAGTTGTGGACAAGTAACAAGATCTCAATCTGCTATAAATCTAGGTATTCTTTTTCCACCTTTGATAACTAGTCCAAGACAAAGAGTCAATCAGTTTATAATAATACCAAGAGTAAATATGGGAGCTCCTATACCCCCAAGGAATTATGCAAGTTGGAACACTGGCAGTCCTTTGATCCTCCCAATACCACCAGCCACTTGGGACCCTATTCTAGTAAATGCTTTGAAAGCTCTGCCCAAATTCAGTGGGCAAGATTTCAAAAAACCTGAAGAGCATCTTCAGGATGTGTTTAATGTCTGTGTTATACATGTAGTCAAGCAATAGAACGTGGCTATAAGATTATTAACATCTTCTTTTAAAGGGAAGGCTCTGGACTGGTACAGGTTCTTGACTCCAAATACAATATCTACATGGGATCAACTTGGAGATCTTTTCTTTGAAAGGTTTAAATAAAAGGGTGATAAATCTTCTTTGTTGCAACAATTGATTACTATTAAAAGGGCACCACAAAAAGCAATGACTAACTTCAACTCGATATTTCAAAAGACTTGGGAAAGAATCCCTGCTACAGCAGGACCATTACCAGGTATGGCAATAGTATTTTATCTTAAAGCTTTAAATTCAGACATATCAGTAATGATTCAGTCACTTGGAGGTCAGACTTTGCCAGAAGCTTATGACTATGCAGTCAGAGCTGAAAATAATTTAATAGATGCTGGAAAGTTGCCCCCAAGGCCTCCCATACCCATGTTTCCAAAAATTACCTTACCATTGCCTCAAGAAACCCCTAATCCTATAGCCTCACCTGTGTCTATGTACACATATCCTCAACAACCTGCTGAATAACTTATCCCTACCCAGTCATCTGAGATGGATGATATCAAGAACATCTTAAGGACATTTTCGAATGAGTTAATTAACATAAAAAGATAGCAAAATCCTTATCCTAAACCCTAATATCAAGGCTACCAAGGAAATAGATTTCCACCTCAGCCAAACCAGTATCAGGGTCATCAAAGGCAAAATAACCCTCAGCTAGCAAACCAATTAGTTGTAGTCCCTACACTCTCACAGACTATTCCTCCCAATCCAAATAGAGAGATTGTTCAAGGGTAGGATAATTATGCAGATAGCGCCAATGCCTGGTGTTTTCCTTGTAATAATGCTCATATGCCCATAGATTGTCCTATGGATAATTTACAACAAAAGGTAGTAGAGAAAAGAAGAATGGATGGACAATTTCCAAGTACTTCTGACACTCAAGCCTACCAATCTCCTGGTATGCAAAATTTGGTTCTGATGGCTCAGATGCAAGGGATGTCTTTACAAGAAGAAGAAGAAATAGCCCCAGAACATGCTTTGTTTTCATGGGTTGAAGATGAAGAGTCAGTATGCTTGAATGAAGCTTCCACTTCCAAGAAGCCAGTAGTGCAATCAGACCACTATACCAGATCAAAGAGAAGAATGATGGAACAACCTGAAGTTGCAAATAATGAAGTTATGGGGCCTCCTCCATTTCAAAGTCATCAAAACATAGCTGCTGGACAAGAAGTGCCTCAGCTAGTGCAGAACCAAGTAGTTCCTAGACAAGTGCAAGAAAAAGCAAGGTACTCTTATTTTCCAAGAACCCAAACAATAAGACCAGTGAATGTGGTGGATCAGCTGAATAGAACCCCAACACATGTGTCAATGTGGGACATATTAGTTATTCCTAAGAAAAAGACATTGTTACAAGAAGCTCTATAAGGGCAACCAGTGCCTAAACATACTGGCACCAAAGAAGGATTTACTGATAAAGAAAATCTCAGGGACGCAGTTCCTCTAAAGACAACAACCTTTTTAAACAACCCAGTAGAGGTAAGTAAATCCAAACCAGATCCCTTATATTTAACTCTAATATTTGGAAATAAAATGTTGCATAATGCGATGATAGACTCAGGGGCTAGTACTACAGTGATGCCTAAGCAAATAGTTGATGCTTTAAAAATAAAGTATGAGCCACTTACTAGAGGAGTCATGTAGCTAGATGGAAAATCAGTGCAAACAATAAGGAGAATTAAACAACTTCCATTACAATTATATACTTGCCCCAATATAATTATCAATCAAGATGTAGTAGTCATAAATATACCCACTGTATTTGGCCTATGTTTATCTAGGGATTTCACAGCCAAAATAGGAGGATATATGTCACTTGATTGGTCTCACCTCATCCTAAAAACCAAATATGGTTCAAAGATGAAAATTTTATCTGAACCACTATATAAGGATCACATCACCAATGAACCAACCTCGAAATTAGAGGCAGCTCATGCTATGTTGAATAAGGAAGAAAAGTTTTTTGTTGAGGAGTTAGGTGACTGGACTGAACATGATCAAGAAGAGGAAAATAATCATTTGTTAGCTATGATGCAAAGTGACCCATATGGAAATTATGACTCTACTAGTCTGGGTACTTATGTCATATTTGATGAAGGTCATAAAATCCCAAATGTTTTAAGGGAAGAAATTCCAAAAGACACCTCTTCTATCAATCCTCAGGTCTCTCGACATGAATTCTAGATTCTAAGTTGGAAGTCACAAGCTTATGCCTTAATCTTTGATGAGGAAGAGATAATTTCTGACTTTCTTCTCACTTTGCAAGATGATATGGAAGAGCATGGACACTTCCTTGATCATGATTTGAATGACTTGTTTGAAGTCATTGGGGCAAGTTATACTATTCTTCAAAAGGGTTGTGAGCTAGTTGCAGATGGACAAGACAACATTGAGACTCAAATAAATTTGCAAAATTGCTGCAAGCTTTCAAGCTTATCCTTTCAAGAGGTTGGTGAATTTGAAGATGATATTTTTAAAGCCATTAAGGAGGATGATCATGCAATGGAACCCAAATTTGACGTAGAAGGAGATAAGCAAATAAATGATGTATATCAAAGGGCTTATGGTGATGAGCCAGTAGCCATCGATTTCTTTATGAGACACACTAGTATGAAGAACCAGCATTTGACAAGTTTTAAAGAACAAGAAGAGTATGTATATGTTGGAAACATATTTGACTCTGATCCACTCGAAAGCAGGCTAATCAAGGTGGCATGTAAGAAGAGCAAGCTACTAGAGCTTCATCACATTCAGCCACTTGTCTGGCAACATAAGTCATCTCACCATGGAGGAGGCTTCAAACATTTCCCTTTTAATCTGGGAGGAAGGAAAACTTGAAGAGATTCTTGTGAATGGGATCTACTTGAAACATTTCAGTTAAGTTGTGTATCTAATGTATTATAGTTAGATAGTTTCCCTTTCCTTGTTGCTTTGTTTTCCCATTTTTCTTTCTCACTCTTTCTTTTAAATAAGTTTTCTTTAAACACGTAGCCGCAACTCAAATATTTTTTCAAAATTTTCAAAAACTCTCGACACAATAAATATCTCCCAAATTCTTAAATTCCCCAAGGTACCTTGTGCAACCACTTTCATGACGTGTCTAACTCGCTATCCCATGAATATTTAGTAAGATTTGCTAATGGTTATCTGGGTTTAATTCCATTTTGAGACTTGATGGGTCAATAAATACCTCATAACAAGAGTTAAAGCTTACAGTGTCTCAAACATTCCTGCGTCTATGAGAAAATTCCTGCTACTTGCATTTTCAGTTCATAACAAACCTGCTTAAGTGAAAGTGCCTTCTCTATTACAAAATATTTATACCTATTACCATAGTTCACTATTTTTAAGAATATATATAGATATGGATGGAGAACAATCTTCGCAATAAGGGTCTGGGATTTATGAATCCATTGACAAGTTTCTTACAAGCAAATCATATGCTTGGGCCCCTGTACAACCATTAAAGACCTATCCGTGGACTAAAGTCCCTGAAGTTGGTTATACAAATGACTCAGCAAAGGTAAAATATTTTGCAGACAGAATCATGGACCCAATTATTCAAAGAACTAGTAGAAAAACTCTCAGAGAAGGGGCACATAAGAGGTGTATTCAGAGGGCCAAGGTTGGACAATATGAAACATTCGCAATGAGGATATGGACTTCACAGCTAGCACAATTCATTGTCCCTAGTGTGCATCCATGCCCTGACTTGGTTGAAATACATGCCAGATTATTTCATGCACCTTCAAATACTATACAACAGGGTCCATTCACAGTGCAAATTACACCAAAGGCTATCAAAGACATGTTAACCCTGTATCATGACAAGACATCCACGTTTCCCACCATTGCCAAGACGCAAAAAATGTGGGCAAACGTCAATACTCAATTGAGATTTTTGAAATCATAATTGCAATTAGGTGATGATGATACCACTGTGCCAACACTGCCTACAGCAAGAGCACAATTTGCACAAGCTAGTCAGGATGCACTTTTCATGATGGCTTTCATTTTTGAAATGAAATATGATATAACCATCTATGAAGAACAAATGGTTGTCCTCTTCAGATTGAAAATTGTTGACAAGACTCAAGTGTATCAGCTTGATTTCTCTGAGTAGATTGCATATTCAATGGTGGAACAACTTGCCTAGTTTAAATCTAAAAGAATTTTTAGGTATTCTTCTTATCTGTTTCACCTTATGTTGTATCAAAACTCCAGCATCTTTTCCCAACATATGCATCTAAATATGTATGACCCAAGCTTCGGTCTACATAAGACCACTCTTGTGTCTGCATGGACACATATCTTGTCTAAAACTAATGACCCATACAAATTATGGGAATTTTTTGTTGCCCCTATTTTTTGTCATCTGAGCCCAGAACCGGTTGCAAATAGATTGTTTCCAAGTGTCTCAAACCTTATGACCAATTTCACTATTCCTTGTGATTAATTTTTTGGATCCCATCATACTATTATTAGAGTCCATGGTTTTAGTGGAGAACTAGTGTTGCTACCTAAGATTTTGACCCTTAGGTTAGCATTCTTAGAGGTCACTAGGCAAGTGTCCATGGTGGATAATTAATATGGCACTAGGAAGAAAAAGAAGAAAATGTATTATGTTCCATGGGTGACAAACAACATGGCCCTAGAGGTCAGAGATGTTGAGATCGTGTTGTTGAGAAAGCTAGCCTTTCTTGGTTTCTCTCTAATTGAAGATAAATAGGTATATGACCCAAATGGATTATAACTTCATGGATTAGGAATAATAGGGTTGTTTCTAAAATTGTGCATAAGGGCCATCCCTTTTGAGAAAATAGAAAAAATATTAGGGAAGATATTCTTGATTTTTATGTTGAATTGACGGATTTGCCCCTTCAACAAAATAGACCATGGAAAAAATTTTATGTTTAGCAAAGGGATTTTGATCCTAAATTCAAAATGACTTCTGGTTTAAGAAGAGCATTAAAGATTAAAGACTGGAACGCTGAGAAAATAGAAGCCTATTGGAAATATAGGCAAGAGATTTGTGAGACAACTCACTCTTTTGGAAATGTAGATTCAAATGATAAATGGGTGGAAATATGGGATGAATGTCATCTGTCTCCTATCTCTAGCCTTGATACAAGTAATTTGTAGACACAGGGTGGAGAGCTAGAAGCCAGAGCTGAATCCAGTCAAACATCACAGATCCCAGGGCAATCCTCAGCTACAGTCACTGTAACTGTTTGGACCAAATCTCTCAGTAACATTGAAAAAAAAGAGTGTGGTATCTTCACCACCAAAAGCTTCTCCATCAATGTCAGTCCTTGGGGTTCCCAGTTTTACACAAGCACCACTAGCAACAGTGGTAAATGTTGAAGAGAAGGGAGCACAGCCAGAAGAAGAAACACCAAGGAAACATAAGAGGCTAAGGTTTGAACTTGATTCAGAAGAGAGAGTAGAACCCTCACAACACCAACCATAGAATAGTTTGGCTGCTCCTCAGGTAAGTATTGTTTCTCCTTCTTCTCAATCTCTCTCTTCTCTTTTAGGAGTGATGATTCCATCTGATCAAATGACATCCCCTATCACCTCTACTATGTCCATTTCTCATTTTTCCCCGTTTATCCATACTTAGGCCATATCATTGCTTCATTTTTTCCCCTCTATTCCCAAGAAAGTACCTCCTCAAATGTCCCCTAGCCAGCATTTGGCTATTCCATATGGCTTGCCACAAGGTTATCCTTTTGCGGGTGGGCACCTTGCCTCTCCTTATACCTTCCAAACTCAATCAGATGCTGTTAGGAAGGCAAGGGAAGCCCGAATGGAGAAAAAGAGGATTAAAGATAATAAAGCCTTGGCTACACCAAATTTGAGGTCACAATTTGACCCAATCCAGTAGTAACTAATGGTGACCCATTTGTCACTGAAAATAGTCAAGCCAAATGAGCAGATGCAGCCTGAAGATTACACAATGAATGCAGTGCCTATAGACATGTCCCTTTTCAGACCATAAGATAGGGTCTAACTACTAAATGAATCCACTTCTATAGTAGTTGAGGATTATTTAAAAATATCAAAGAAGCTAGAGAAGATGGAGGCTGACCTAGCCCAAGAGAAGGCAACCTATAGCAGTTTAGCTACAGAAATCAATACAAAGAATAATGAAATAGACTGTCTAAATAAGCAATTGCAAGATATTGTTTCTGTTCAGACTCATCAAGTTATTCAGGCCCAAAATGATTCTTTGGAAGCAGGGCTAATGCAGGTGAAAGATGCAATGACAACTTTAAGGTGAGAAAAGGCAACATTTCAAGAAAAATATGGGGAAAGCCTACTACAGGTTACTCAACTTCAATAAAAGTTGCTGAATGAGTAGAATAATACTGCTTCTATACATGCATAACTTCAAGTAGATCAACAAATGATAGAACAATTGACACTTGAGTTGGCTAATAGGCCAAAGAATGCAGGGGTTCAAAATTTGGTTAAGGAGCTTTATGAATCAATATGGAAAAGAATATTTGAGGAGATTATTCATCTCAAACCTTCTCTAACCTTTCTACTAAATGCACAAAAATTCTGCAAAAAGGTGGAGACTTCAGTTGAAGACACTCTGTCTACTATTTTTGGGAGAGTGTTTGACTCTCAATTGCTACTGCAAAAGTTATATGATGCAACTGATGGAACATTGTCAGTAGCAGGGATTAGTGATAGAATGGTCTTTGTTAAGAGAATGAATGAGGTTCTCAATTGTAACTCCACAGCAATCACTTACAGAGAGCTTCTAGATGTGGTGAAAGAAGGAATCAAAGACATGAAACAACACATTAAAGATCTGGTGCAATTAGGTCTTCCTTCTCCTTTTCCTGATAGCAACACTGTGTTGATGATTGATGAGATTAAACCTTTGTTGTTAGCTAGGCAAAATGATCAGGCAGTCTTTTAGGATTTAAGAGATGATTCATCAGTGCCTAAAGTAAAAGCTGTTTTGATTCCCTTTTCCCAACTGGAATTTAAATTGAAGGCTATAGTTCATATTTTGCATAATTTTTCACACAAGGATATCATCAACCTTGATTTAGCCTTCAGATAATTACAGAATAAGCAGGGATTATCTTATGATGAGTAGTTTGCTTATCAGACAACCTTACTGAGGTTGTGATTTTTGTCACATATGATCATGTGGGAGTTGTGGATTCTTTTTTAGCAGGCTCAAAAGTCCTTGGGGTCACCAATAACTGTAGAGTAAAAAATACTCTACATTTTATTTTGATTTTCAGTTGCGCACTCCAAGTTTTGTTCCTGCACATTTTGATTTGAGGCAGTGAAGTTCTTGACTCACAGCATGGGCGTGAGTTTCTTTTCGCCTAATTTTTGTCTAAGTATCAAAGTCACGCAGAAGCTACCAAGTGTCAGCAGCCGAGACACGTTTTATAATTTCTATAAGTTTCTTGAAACATGCCACATGTCCCGTAGTAACTCAGCGGAGCAAAAAAAGTGTTGGCATCCATGTCTCATGTTTCTTATATCTTTCAAAAGCTTCTTTTCAATAAGCTTTTCTCAGGATCAAGCGGAAGGTGCCAAGTGGTAACTACGGAAGGTTTCAATATGTTTTTCTAAAAGCAATGGAAGACACCACGTATCCCTAGCTGAAGAAAATGGAATTCGCCACGTGTCAACATTTGAATTATTTTCACTTTATCTCATTGATAAGTAAAGACTGTGGTGGGTCCCAGGTTTTGTTTTTGAGGCAAACGGAAGCCACCAAGTTTTGTCGTCCATGTAAATAGGAAATGAGGCTTGAATGTTTCTATAGTATAGACAGAGCGATGCGGAGACCAACAAGTGTCACCTTCTGCATGATTCTCAAAAGATAGCTAAAAGCAGTAGAGACCGCCACATGTCCCTTGTTAAAGATGCGTGGAAAGCGCCACCTGTCCCTATTCTTTTTTTGAAGTTGCTTGGGCGAGAAGTGCTTTGGGTCCCATTTTCTATAAGTTGTTAAAGTTTTGAAGAAGTGGACTGTGACAGATGTTAAAGACGGAACACTCCTAAGCAAAGACACAGTAAAGAGTATAGGTTACATGAAAAGTGTCGTGTGTCTTCGGTAAGTGCTGCGGAACATGCCAAGTGTCCTTTTTCGGTGCCTCATGAATAATAAGAAGGTTTTCAAGTAGAGTAAGGGAATCAGCCAAGTGTCCTCTCTCGTTTGACAGTGGGAAGTGTCTTGTGTATCTATTTCAGCCAATGGACTTGCAGGAAGACAGAATGTTTCAGAGCCAAGAAATATCCTATGTTAGACACTTCCAATTCAGTTAGAATTCAGTTAGGCCATTGGATTGGGAACACGCAGGCAATCTAGAGCAAGTCTGATGCTATAAATAGGAGTGCAGAGACCACCTAATTGGGATCAGAAGATAGAGAGAATTTTCTGCGAAAAATTGTTATCAAGAGTTTTTAGATTTTTTTAGCTATGGCCAGTAATGTCATTTGCCTTTTTTCTATTTTCATGAGTTAGAAAGTTTTTATAATTGTGCATGTTTCTGTGCCTTTTATGTAACTAGAAAATTAATGAAAATACTGAATTCTGTGCCTTTGTTGATATTTTCTATATCATTGCAAAATCGTCTAAGTTGTGAGCCTTTGATTCTATCTATTGCCATCTTTTACATTGATCATGCCTTGTTTGCTCTTTAATGTAATTGAATCCTAAAGATAGATTCACTGTGCTTTGAGAATTAATGGTCGAATTAAATTCAGGCGCATCGCCATAGTTAGATTTTCTTTCGTTGCATTTGTGTTTCTGTTTAATTCCTATCATTTTCCCCAAAATACTTTTGAGATAAAGAAGAACCAACTTCTTTAAAATCTGGGGGTCGTCTTAGGTTGCAAGTCCCACATTCCTGAAACTTCCCATTATTGGTGTTAGAAACAACGCAATTTTAATCATCAACAATATTATTACATTATTTTTTAAGATTTAATTAGTAATTTAATTTCTATTTTTTTAAATAAAAAATTATTCAATTTATTAATAAAAATTAATTATATATTTTTATTTTTTTAAAATTTTCATTTCATTACTATAACATATTGATATATTTTGATGTATAGTATTTTAAATATTTAACCATTTAATTATCATGATACAATTTCACAACCTAATTATAATACAACCCCATAAAGTGAATTTAAGTAAAAAAAATTAAAGAAATTAATATTTATTTGAAAATAAATAAATAATGTAAATTATAGAAAATGCTGATAACTATTAAAATATGCAATGATGATTATTTGTAAAAGAACTTTCCCAATTCAAATATTAATATTAAAACTCAATCACAATGATTAAACAATAATTAGAAAAGTACTTTACAAGATGTAGCACTATTAATTATTTAAATGAAAGTGAGTGGATGTCATTTTCAAAAAGAAAATAATTTTAAAAATAAATCAAATCAAACAATTAACCGATAAAATAATAACATATAAATAAACATAAAATTTAAAATTTAATTTTCACCTAAAATCTATTTATATATAATATAAATATTTTTAAAAATATACCACATAATTTAAATTTCAAAAATGAAATGAATAACATGAAAAATAACAATGTATATAGACAATATGTTTTAAAGTGACTGTGTTATTTATATGCGCCAATATACACCCCTACATTGCCAAAGCCCATGCTGCAGGAATGGTGGCACCCTGAACCATTCGGCCCGTGCTGCAAAAGTAAAAAAACCTACCCTGTTCTCATGAAAGTGAATTCCACAGAGAACAGTCGTAGTCATAGTCGTAGTCAGGAGAAAGTTGATCAAGGCGAGGAGGAGTGAGGAGCATACCCTCCGCCATGTTTGACAGCATATGGTGAAAATCCACCTCACCCTTGGTGTCTATGTCCACGTCCATGTCCACATAGGATGAAATGTTATCTGCAGCAGACTCTGGTGATGGTAATGATATGGCAGCTGCAAGTGCAGCAGCCTGAATATCTTTGGGAGAAGAAGAGTGCGGGATGGGCAAGGAGGAGACTGACTCGGGGAAATTCAAATATGCACGTGCTCCTCTCAGTGCCAGGGCCGCAACGTCATGTGCTCGGGCTGCCATTTCAGCATTCTCGTAGCTCCCCAACCATATTCGAGACTTCTTTTTGGGCTGCCGAATTTCGGAGACCCATTTGCCGTAACTGGGCCTCCTCCTTACACCCCTATATACGGGGTGTCTCGTCTCTCTCCTGCGCTTCCTCGCGCTCATTTTCTCCCCATCCTCAGCATCACCTTTAGCTTCTTGCTTCCTGAGTAGAGAATATGGAGACTCACAGACGGGATGCATTCCTAATGTCACCACCTTCTCGCTCGAATCCATCTACTAAAGCCTTTCAGATCTGTAGGATATACAGTTAGAGAAGGGCAAGGAAAGAATGGAGCCTTACAAACGGCTTATATGCCGACTCGGTGCGGAAACTTCCATGATTGCGAGACATTATCTTACTCTGAATGTCTTCATTGAAAGACAGGAGAAGTGACCCGTGCTGACAGCCGTCTTGACAGGAGCAGGAAAATATCTTGGTTCTGACATCTTCACCTTAACGAAGGGTACGTGTCGCTAAATCTAACATTTGTCGGGGTGAATGTTTCGTACCGTACCGGGAGGATCCGTGTAGGCCGACTCCCAAGGATGAGTTGTGAGGCACTCCTTGGTTAGAGTTTGTTAAATGGAGTCTAAAAGCGGAAACGCACACTAAAAACAAAAACGAAAAAAAAAAAAAAAAAAAGAGAGAGAGAGATGGTTGATAGGTGATTCAAACAAACACCCCTCACCATCAGTGGTTGATAGGTGATGGTGATTATTTACGGAACATGGAACATGGTGCTTGGTGATGGTTGATTAACCATTTCAATATTTTTTCTGCTTGATATATACAGATTTAATTACTTTATACCATAATATTAAATTCAAAATAATTTTATAGAATAAAAAATAGAATTTAAATTTTAGTTTATGGTCAAAATATTTTTATAAAAGAAAAAATAGAGTTTAAATTTTAGTTTATGTTCAAAATATCAAGATTTTTGTCATTTTTTTCGAGTAATTAGAAAAACTTCCAAACAACAGTTAAATGGACGTCAAATTTAGAGTTGAAATTGAACTCCAAATTCCCTTGTATATTGAAAATATTAATTTTTTTAGACTTTCTTAAATAAAACAAAAAATAATCTTCCAAACAATAATAAAATAAATATCAAATGTAAACTCAATCATTTATTATTAATATCTCATAAACATTACAATTCATAGAACTATCATTTTCTAATACAAATTATACCCCTCAAAACAACTATAAATACAATTTAAATAATATTAAAGAAAATCTACCGGCCTTCTATATCCCTCATTTCTTTTATCCCTTAATAATTCCCTCCCATGTCATCTCCTCTCTACCTTTATCGTTGTGTGATGTGCTTAATTTTAATCGTCTTAACACCATCACCTCTTTCCGTAATCGTACATACAAATTATGAGTGGGCATAATTTTGACAGTGGATAAATTGTAATCAAACTTTTTCTCACACTCGAGAGGAATACACTATAAAAGCGTTGGAGTGTTTCGGCGTTGATGTTGATAACAAATACGTTCCAAGGAGAGCAAACATATTACTGCCCAAATGACAGACCTGGTTAAACAAAACTGCTGCATTGTTTTAAGGAGAACAAACTTCCAAGGATAGTTATCTTTCTTTTTATATTGTAAACAATACAATTTTTTATCTAGGAGGCGACCTTGACAGGGAGCCAGAGGCTCGAACCCGGGGTGGCAAGGTGGTAGGCCCTCGGCCCTACAACCACACCCCGGCCCGTGCCCTAATAGTTATTATTTGGTGATTAAGGGAATGCAAAACTGTTCTATTGATGTAAAAAGAGTTTTTTTTTTCTAATGCTAAACGATTATGATCGGATCGTCACTTTTCCTTAATGTTCTTATATCAAAAAGTGGAATGGATAATAAAAAACATGCTCACATTAAAATCTACATCCAAACATCATCATATCATTTCACTATTAAAACGTTGACCTACCATATACTCTTAATAATAAAGCCTTCAAAATTTCAAACATGGACCACATTGAAGATGAAAAATGGTATTTAACAATGAATTAAAACAGTTTCAATTTGTGTCCTCAAAATTCCAGAAGAGAAGATTGCAATTTTCTTTCGCAAAAAATATATACATAAGAACAACTTTCTCAAGCTTCCCTCCGATTGAGGGAATGTGTTTCTTTTAAAATAATAAGTATTCTGGAGAAAAAGAGAATTTAAAATCCATTTTTATCATAGAGAAAAGATTTGGAACATGGTAAAATTCATCTAATTTTTTTTTGCACCAATGGTAGAATCTAGTGTATATTGCATCAACTGTTTGTGGTCAGACATCAGTGAAAAGAAAATAATTTTTGAAAAGATTTAAAGAGGATGGATATAACTTGAATCACGATTCCATGAAAGAACTTGTCTCTTACAGGAAACATACACATGTAAGATACCATGACAGGCTTATCAAAAATACCAAAATAAATGTTAAGAAAGAACAATTTATGTAGATGAATGATAAAGTACTTTTCCAGAGTTAAATAATCATTAATTTTTCTGTCCATCCACTTTGAAGTTGTAATATAATGGGAACTCTCTTTTCCTATTACTAATATTCTTTGAGCGGTGTCTAATATTTAGACTATAAATAGAGTTTTAAAAAATGTGTTAAAAGTTCAGTCCCTCCATTTTATTATGAATGTATTATTATGTCATGTGGTTTAGGGTTAGCTGTATTATCCATAGTAAGTTCAAACATAAACGTAATATATATTTATATTAAAATGTCAATCCATTAATTTTTTTATTCAATATATTATCATGTCCATGTTTTAATTATATGTGGTTTAGAGTTGACGGTATTATGTATAATAAGTTAAACATAGATATAATATAGATTTATGATAATAAAGTAATCATATATAAACTATGTTTAAATATAAATAGAAATTATTAAATTGAGAATCGTTTTAAATAGGAATGGTTTTGCTCCCTTTCTTGCTCAACAAAATTTCAAATCGTGGTTCTGCATCCCTTGCTTTGTTTCACTCAAGAAACTCCCAATTGTGGTCTCTTGTTCATACCACTCTCCTCGGCACTCCATCCTTATTTGTAGAAGTCCCATGGGCTCTACTCATGTTGTTTAAGGATGAAATAAGGCAATAAATTGCTCCCTTGTTCTAAACGACTACACCATTGAAGGAGCTCGCCCCTAGCAAAGGCTTTGCCTAAAACCTTGCACAATGCAATGACGATGAATTTCACTGCAAATACGGAGTTAGATCTAGATCCGGTCCCTCCTCTTGATAAAGAATACAACTTCATGGGGTTGGAAGCCTTAGAAAGTCAAGTGTCAAAGGGAAAATATTTTGCTGAGACTACCTCTAAGCCAGTACCCAAATTGGCCCCAAATCCTCTCAAAAGAGCTTCTTCCACTACTATGGGGACTTTTGAAGACTTCTTCTCATCCCATGGTATTACCTGTAGATTTTCAAATCTTTGGCCCAAACTCCAAGACCTCCATGGTTGGATCTTAGAGTACTAGAAACCTCTCTTATAAGGTACACTATAAATTTATCCTAATGCTAAGAGCTTTTTTTGTTGTTTTTTTTTACTGCACTAAAGATAAGGATTTTATTCTAACTCAATTCTGGAGATTGAATCACCACCCCTTAATCACGAAACCTTCTCCTCCCTTATTCAACCCCCTTTTAGAACCTCTAAATGAGAGACCAATCTAGATATGCCTACCCTACCTCCCTTTCTAGTTTTGGTCAGATTATAGTTTTAAAGCCATAGGTAACTCTGTGGATTAGTTTCTACAAATGCATCAAGACATCACTTCCTTCTCTCATACTACCTTTTCCATAATATTGGTTAACATTGATACCTCAAAATATCTCCCTGAAAAGGTTGTTCTGAAAGTAGGGGACCACTCATGGTCCCAACCACTTGATTATGAAGGCTTGCTATTTCCTTGCAGAAGCTACTTTAACACATGACATTTGACTAAAGATTGCAACATCTATAGAAGAAAGAAGGAAACCTTCTCATGGATATACTTCTACCCTACCCACCTTACAGTGAATGCTTTAGACCCTGAGAGTGATGATTCTGATTCATCTTTAGATAAACCTAAACCTCCTACACAAAATGTGGACACTAATGAACCTAACATAGAGGGTGATTCTAAGGAGGACCCTCTCACTTCTGGTGAAAGGGTGTCAGAATCAGCTTTGGAAACCCATGTTCACTCAAGGGAAGCTATTTTACAGAATGAAATACCAAGGGAAAAACAATTGGTTCTTGATTTAGTTGAATACAAACCCCAACCTTTCAAATCAATTGAAATCTATTTACCAATAGAATCAAAATCGACTGAAGACAAGGGGGTAGACAAAAGTATAGAGGAAGAAAAATGGTAGAAGAACATAAATCCAATCCTCCAGTATGACCCTTCATTCAAGGGAGACCCTACATAGATGGTTTGCAGAAGGCATGGTGTGAAATGTGTGAGTAGTAGTTTCATAGAAGATGGTGGCAAGTTATGAAATGTGTGTCCTCTACTTTGTTGAGTCACCTATAGTATGTTTCACCCCATGTGAATCAATAAAGTAGAGGACACACAATAAGGAATGTGTGTCCTCTACTTTGTTGTGTCCTCCACTTTGGTGAGTCATCCTAGTGTCCTCATATTATTGTGCGACAATTTTTTGAAACATAGGATTTGTGAAAGGCTATCTATTTCCAACTGGTTTCTGGTTGTAGACTAGTTTGTTTCTTTTGGCAGGCTGGGTTGAGCTACTCGATAGCTTTTTTATTCTTCACGGGTTACCTGGTGAGGTACCTCATTCAACCTTAATTGTTATATCCATTGTATTAGGTTATAGGTAATTTTAAAACATGTACTTCACCTTATCAAATAAAAATTAAATTGAAACTAATAATAAATAATTGGACAAGCAATGAAAATAGAAAGAAGATTCAAATGACCAAACTTCAATATTGTTTCATATTTTTTGAATTGGTAGTAGGGTTTAAAATTAGTACATAAGACTTGTTATAGATCTAACTGTAAACTATCATTGGGTCATAATTAGTGTAGGGTCAATTGTGTTCTTCTATGATTAATTGTATCCACACATTTTTGGTGGGATTATAACTCCCTTACTAGATGTGTAGAATAATATTAAGCATATTCTTTTTCTTTTTCTTTGCTCACTAATGGATCTAATTTTTTGATTATTTGTCATGGCTTAAGTGGACATATAAATGTGCAATTTAGTTGGGTTGAGAAACCACTTGAGGAGTTACAACTACATATCACACATGGATGGAATTAAAAACCAATATCACTCAAATTATTTATGAGTGAATCCCAATTCAAGTAAAAAATATGATTCACCTTCGCTCACTAGATAATGAAATTGAACACACATTCATTTATGTCTTCTTTTTTCACAAATAAGCAAAAACATAAATCCCTTCTAACATCGGATGAGAAAATTTTAAATACTGATAGTGAATGTAATTTTTTTGGAATACGTTACTTTTTTTTTTTTGTCTTTGATTAAAATAATTTAACCGATGTTATGTATATAAAATTGACCAAAATTTAGATCATAATGTACTAGCTATATTAGCATGATGTTTCCACTATTCCTTATTGTATGATAGTTCATGTTTTATATATTTTTGTTTTCAAGATATTCATCATCAACGATTTAGATTTTTAGTTTTTTGATTTCATAAGATCCCAATATTTGGTTTTAGGATTTTCATGTTCAAAATTTTATAGGTCCAAGTTTTAAAGGTTGTTTTTGTTTTAAGGTTTGAATTTAATTTTTGGTATTTTCATGTCTTTTAATACTATGTTTTAAGGTTTTGTGTTTCGATATTTTTCAATTTTAAAATTATAATCTCCACATTATTTTCAAAATATTTTATAATTTTCAGTTATTTATATTTTGAGTATTTTTCTTATTTATATACTTTAGATTTCATGTTTATTAATTTTATAATATCATGTATTGTGTCTTCCTTAATACTTTTAATTAAATCTTTATTCCCTGGTTCATGGCAATTAGTGTTTCTTAAATCCTAGATTTCAAGGTTCTATTTTAAAATTTATGGGTTTAAAACGTAGATTTCAAAGGTTCTATTTTAAAATTTATGGGTTCATATGGGTTCCATGTTTTGGGATTCCATGGTTTACAAATTCTAAATCTTTTAATTTTTTCATATTTTTGATATTTTCAAGGATTTGGGGTTTTATGTTTTTTAAATTTTAGACATTAATTTTTTATTTTAAATATTAATTTTTTAAATTTTAAAAAACTTTAAATATTATATTAATTTTCTTTTTTTATGTTTTTAATTTTTATATTTATGTGTTTAAATTATGGAAGTTTTAATATTTAAATTCTCCAATATTCAAATTTTAAGTTTTAATCTCTTTTAAATATACAATATCAGAATAAATATTAATATTGTATAATATAATAAAATATATATTTGACATCGAAACCTAATTGAAATTAAATTAACCCTATACATATTTATGTATAAGAATATGTATTGGTTGAATTTCACAAATGATAAATAAACATTGTTATTTAATAAATTCTTAATTTAATTTTTATATAATAGTATGTATGTTAAAATACCTTTCTTGGAAATAATTAATATTTCAAGATGTTTTTATGCAAAATTTTATATGAGTGAATAAATATATCATTTTAGTGTACAAAGAAATTATTTTTATATTTATTGAATATTAAAAAATTATCAACTCTATCACTTTTCTATTTTACTTTATATTTTGTTTTTTTATTAAAGGTAAAGGGGGTTTTTTTTATTAGGGATCCCTGACCTAAGAAGACAAACAATCAGATAAGGGCCTAAAAAGTTGAAATACCACCTTAATTCTAATACAAACAACAATTTATATAAACGGAGTACAACTAGCCCAAAAGTAACTAAGATACATCCAATCGAGGAGGTTAAAGGCCCAAACCCTCAAATTTAAAAATGAATCAACTCCTTAATATAAAAATATAAGGTCCAAGAACTTGGACAAATAAGTTCATACTTTTTAAGTTGTGCCTCCACCTTCCACATAGTATCTGTGTGGCCCTCCAGATTATAGTAACATGTTGGATGCTTGGGCCTTCTCTTTTTATTTCTTTATTATATGTACCTTAATACATCCTCTGTTATCCTTCAAAATTTACAGAAACAAAAATTTACAAATCCTCTTTAGGATTATGCAAAATCAAGTCAAAATCCTCTCTATCCAAGATGGTTTCTTTTCACTTGAGGATGAAATAATCAAAACTTTGGCTTCTTTAGAAACATCTTAAATTTTACCAAATTAAATAGATATTGAGTTACATTCATGAATTTTTCCATCCTTATCTACTCCCACGATAATAGGCTACTCCAAAACAAGCTCTATATCATTCTCTTCTTCTACATCTAAAATATGTCTTCCATCATACTCCAGACCATAGACTATTAGAAGATCTAAAGAAGAATGTTTCCACCAAGTCAGTTCAACATTTATTTTTACAAGAGAAGGAAAATATGAAGATAAATGACTAGTATTAAAATACCTGTGACACATAAATGGTAACCCTTATTAGTCCAATATTTATATCAATACTTGATCTTCTATTATCAGATCTATGGAAGCCAGGAGATCAAGTGTTGTATTTATGAAGACTAAAATTCTTGCAAATGTAGTATGAGAAAACAAATTAATTATTGAATCTATCCATATAAATTTATCGATGGAATTACCAATAGCACTGAAGCAATGTTTATTCCGAAAATGAAGGGGAAGATACACGAGGCAAATCCAAACAAGTCTAGAAGAAAAAATATCAAAATGGGTTGAAATTGGGGTCCAAAGGTTTCATAAACAACTGATAAAATTCAGAATTACTTTGCATTTTGTTAATAGAAGGGCACACACATTTACCATAAATATCTTTAAGTTGTGGAATGTCATGGTCCCCTATTATATATATAATGGAAAATTGAGGTGGTGTAAATATTTCATGAAATATTTAATTTTTATAAATAATTTAAAGTAATATTTTTATACAACTAAAAAAATTAATATGTGATGAAATAATAATTAAATGGTTTGATTAGTAAAATAAAATTATATTATTAAAAAAATATAATAGAGTTAAAACACTTTTATGATTTTTAAAATAATATCTAATTAATTTTTTATATTAATTAAATTAATAAATAAAATTTATTAATATATTTATGTGGTCTTAATTATTTTGTAATAGATTATTTATGTTAGATAATAAAAAACCAAGTGTAACTCATCAATTATGGCTCACAGAACTCCAATTCATCTCCCACCTAGTGCCATTTTAAACGATGCATCTTAGTCTCAATCTATTGCTCAATCAGATCTACTTTGAGGCATCAATCCCTTAGTCATGTTTTAACAATCATTTATACCTACTAACCCCAATCATCATTAGCAACCTAGATCTACACCAAATCCTAGGAAGAAGATTTTGGTAGGTCATGCAGATTAGTCAAACCACTTTAATTGTGTTCAATCCAACTAAGATGTCATGGCAATGGAGGCATAGGTCAGGTTGGATATTGATGCAAGCCTAGATATTTAATTGATGTTATCTCTTGAAAGCCAGCTCTTAGAGTGGATCCTAAACCTCTCCCCTACTTCTCTTGACCCAATGGTGATTTTTGATGAGGAGGAATCTAGGCTATTTGATCCAGGCAATACTTCAAGCGACAATTTGGGTGATGGTTCTACCCCAATTGGTGGTAGAACTTTTAGGATCCATAACATTTGAACCATATCTTCATTTGACTCCTCGTTTGAATTGTTGGAAATCTAAGAATGAGGAGAATGTGATGAGATGGCACAGAGCTATGATTAGTGGCTTTTGACCCCTGAAAATTCAATGGAAGTGCCCAAAATATTATTTTTAATAATGTTTTCTAAAAATAGTAATTTATTGAATTTTGTGTTATTATAAATCATGGAAGTCGAACTGATTAATCTCCCTCAAGAGTAGTGAACTTCCACATCCTCTTCTTGCCTTCAAAATGTGTATAAATAAAGATGTAGCCTGAAAATGAGATCAGACATCTCTTCCCAGAGATTATCTTATGTTTATATTTGCAATCTTGTGAGTAATAAAACATCTCTTCTCAAAGATATCATTTTTATTATGTTATTTTTGTGTTCTTGAAATATATTTCAACAAAAACCCCTGAGTTTTGGATCAGTGGTATCAGAGAGATTTGTCTTGAGAGTGTATGATCTTGAGGATGAGGTCAGGCTATAAAAAACTTGGGTGAAAAATAATAGAGTTGACAAACTATCTACCTATTTGCTCCAAATGACCTCAAATAGTGGACAACATCGAGACATATGATCCCTTTAAGGAAATGGTGAATGAATCCATCCAACAATAGTAAGCACAAATGTTACAACAATTTTACCAAATTCTCCATCAACTCTCGATGGGAAATTTTGGCTCCTCACCTCCACTCCCTAGCTCCTCATCTATGGAACATCCTTTCAGTGCCCCAACACCCTTCAAGTTTTAGGTCAATTTTGATATCCCTACATTTTAATTCAAAATCAATGCTAATGCAGTATAAAATTAGTTGGATCAATTATTTTCTTATTTTTTGTTAATAAATTCACCAATGGAGAGAAAATTAATTTTGCTCTCTTTAAAGCATCATTGCCCATTAAAAATTTGTGGGAAGTTTACAAGAAGAGGTTTAGTACGAATGACATTGGCCTTGAGTTTTAACCTATGTGAGATGATTTTATGGAAGTTGTAAAGGTAGAATACTACGCCATTGGATTATATGATGATATGTACATACAGTGGCAAAAACTTCACCAAGGTAAGAAACAATATATTCAATATTACACTGACATTTTTCATTCTCTATCTATGAGATTGGGCATCCAAGAAAGTGAGAAACATAAGGCTCTCAAATATCATGGTGGACTACAATATTCTATATGGGGGAAATAGAAATCTTCAATTTAGAAACCCTCGGTGAGGCATACAAGTTCATGACGAAGATTGAGTAGAAACATGGAAGAAAGAATATGAACAATCAACCTTTAAAATGGAAAAGTGACAAAGAAGGTCAAACACGAGGCCAAAATTAGAAGAAAAAGGAGTTCCAAGATAAGAAACCCCAAAAGGGGAAGATTGAAAAATTATGTGATTACCACAAAACTAGAACCCACTCCAAGAAAAATGTCAAGCCATCAAGTCCCTATATTCTACATCACAATCCTTGACATCTACTACTTTACCTCATACACACCCTATATCCAAAGAGGATGAAGAAGAGATTATAGATATTGAGCTTGATACCATCATTGCTTCACCACAGACCCATGAGGAAAGGCCAAATGACAAGGAAAGGTTATTTCACTCTAAGTTATGGGTGAAAGGTAAGCCTCTACATTTCATTCTTGATAGTGGGAGTCAAAATAATTTAATCTCTGCTAATGTTATGAAAATTATAAATCTATCCATGAAGCCTCACCCAAAATCCATACAATATTAGATGGTTGAGCCCAGGGAGAGACCTTCATGTCACCCACCAGTGTCTTCCTTCATATGAAATAAAACCTTTCCAAGATGAAGTCTTGTGTGATGTGGTCAATCTAGATGTTTATGATGTACTCTTTGGTTAGCCATTCATGTATGATCGACATGGCTTCTATGAATCAAGAACCTGAAGGATCACCCTCACTCTTGGAATGTGATGTTACATGGTAATAGAGCTACCACCTCCTACATATTTTTACCTAATTAGTGCCAAGAAATGTAAGAGATTAGTGGAGAAGACAAATCAATTCATTCTCATGGTGGTCAAGCCATAGAGAGCCAAGAAGGCTGATGCTGCATCCTTGATTACACAATCAACATAACAATATAAGTAGATGGGTCAAATCACGGGAGAATATGATGACTTATTCAAGTCACCCATGGGAGTTCTACTTTATTATCAGGTAAATTATTCTATTAATTTGGTTCCAGTATCACCCTTTCCTAACAGCCTTGTGTATTCTAGATTAGTTATGGAAAATGATGAGATTAAAAAGTAGATTCAAGAATTGATCCAAAAGGGTCACATTAGGCCAAGCTCTTCACCCTGTAGAAGCCCAATTATCCTAGTGCCAAATAAGGATGTAACATGGAGGCTTTGCATTAACTATTGAGCCCTGAACAAAATCACTATGAAGAATCATTACATCCTCCCTATAATTGATGACCTACTAGACCAACTCTGTGGTGCAAATTTTTTCACCAAAATTGATCTCAAATATGGCTATCACCAAATTCCTATCAATCCCACCAATGTCTGGAATACTACATTCAAATCCAAGGAGGGGCTCTTCGAATTGTTGGTTATGCCTTTTAAATTGACTAACACACCTACAACCTTCATGAGGATGATGGATGACATCCTATAACCCTTCACGAACTCATTCATGGTTGTCTACCTAGATGACATACTCATCTACAATAAAACATGGGAAGAACATATGCAACATGTTCGTAAGGTGCATCAAACTCTTTAGGAACATAAATGGTATGAAAATCTCAACACCTGCATATTTGGGATGAAAAAAATTTAGTACCTAGGGTACATTATTGATGAGGAAGGGGTCCATGTTGACCCAAAGAAGATTCAGGTTATTAAAGAATGGCCTATACCAAGGACCCTCACAAAAATTCATAGCTTTTTGGGTCTTAAATTTTTTTTATCATAGTCTTGTTCTTAGATTCTCACATGTTACTTGGCCACTAAACCCAGTGACTAAAGGAGGATCTAAAGCTACATTTCAATGGGCTAAAGTAAAACAAAGAAAATTAAAAAATTAAAAAAAAAAAGAAAAAAAAAATTATCTCCTATTCTTGTCTTGCCAAATTTGTATCAACCTTTCAAGTTGATGATAGATGCATCTCAATATGCCATGGGAGTTATCATCATGCAACATGGCCATCTTGTTATATATCATAGTGAAACTTTCAATGATGCAGTCAGAAAATACCTGACAAATGACAAGGAGCTATATGCCATTATCCAAGCTTGTAAATAATGGAAACACTACATCTTGGGAAAAGAGACTATCATCCACATTGACCATTGACTATTAAAATTCATCCAAATACAATGTAAAATATGAAACAAGAAGCCCTAGAAGTGGGCCACATATCTGTAATAATTCCATCTGATAATCAAACACAAAAAGGGGAGCTCAAATACTATTGTAGATTGTCTAAGCTACCCACTAATTGCTACACTCACAATAGTTCTTGATCTGTGTGAACATGAGACTGCCACCTGGGGTGCTCTATAATAAGCATATCTTACCTTTGCTAATACATATCAGGCACTTGAAGAAGGTAAATATGTCTCCGATTTCTATTTTCAAGATAACATCCTCTGTCACATGGGTCATGTCTATGTTTTAGGTACAAAACAATAAAAGATGATATGGGAAACACATTTTAGCAGGATAGTTGGGCACTTTGGTGTAGACAAGACATTGGTAGTTCTTCAAAATCACTTCTACTAGCCCCATATGTGGAAGGATGTGGAAAGGTACCTTAAATATTTCACCCCATGTGCGATAGCTAAGCCAATAAATAAGAAGCAAGGATTTTACACACCATTGCTAGACCCAACCAAGCCTTAGGAATCTGTCTCAATGAATTTTATCTCAGGTTTTCCTACTTCAAAACATGGCAAGGACTGTATTCTTATTGTAGTTAATCATTTTTTTAAAATGGCTATCATGATTGCTTGTAATAAAAATATATATGTTGAGGAAATTACTCAAGTGTTATGGCTCCATTTTGGTCCCCCCAAGCACATTATTTTAGATCCAGATAACTGGTTCCTAAGTATCTTTTGGTCTACTTTGTAGAAGATGATAGATACCAAGTTGATGAAGTCCATGTTCTGTTGGACTTATTCTATAATCTACTTGATTAGGTAGAGCTAATCCTGAAATCAAATCAATGTGATGTTGAATATCTCTCTTTGGTGGTAAACCATCTAATAACTCATCAAGCATAACATCTACATATTCTATTAACACTCTTGCTGCTTCTATTGATATTGGCATCATTTCTATTTCTTTATTCAATGCTATTAGTGCATAACAACAACCTACTACCTTCATATCTTGGATAAATTCTTTAGTATAGAGTATGCTTTCTGTCTTCTCTTCCTCTTTAAGAGGTAACAAAACTACCTTTGTATAACCTTTCCAAAAAGTGTATGTGGTCTTTGCTCCATCATGAACTAATTTCCTATCAAATTGCCACAGTCTCCCCAATAACACATGACATGCATCCATTGGACTAACATCACACCATATTTCATTATTATAAGTTTTTCCTATAGAAAACTTGATTAAGCATCTTTTATCTACTATAACCTCATTCCCTTTCTTAAACCATGAAATCCAATAAGTGTTAGAATGTTTTTCACATTGCAGATTTAGTTTCTCAATTATTTCTTTAGAAACCATATTTTCACAACTATTACCATCTATAATTACATTGCATACATTTCCACCTGAAGTATATCTTGTTTAAAAAATATTTGATCTCAACCATGTATCACCACCTTCTTTATTTTGCACTTGATCCTTCCTTGGAGGGATCATGGTTCTTCTCATCATGAGATTCTCTCCAGCGTTAGCTGGTGCAACTTTAGTATTCTACTCTTCTATTTTAGCCTCATCTAGATTTACTTTTGGGTGATCTTCTTGCCTCCTTTCTTGATCTTGATAGTTTGGACACTCAAATGCTTTGTGCCCTTCTTCTCCACACCTATAACAGACATAAGATCTATGTTGATTTGGAAACCATCCTCCAGCACCATCATAACCTCATTCTTTATGAAATCCTCTTCCTCTTTGTTGGTATTGAAACCCTTGCCTATTATCATCTTGCCTTTTTGAAACATGTGATGATTCACCTTTATTGGCATTAAAGCCACCTTCGGTAGTATTAAACGCACCACATCCCCTTATTGGAGGGGATCCACCTTTCCTGGGACCAATAGATGACCTTCTGAAATTCTTTTTTTTTTTCTTTTACCATCAAAGCTAATTGATAAGTCTCCTCCATGTTAATTATTTTATGCATGTCTAATTCATCTTTAATAGAAAATTTCAAACTATTTACATACCTTGCAACCATCTTCTCTTCTGTTTCATCATGCTCCACTCGTATGGAAAGCTTGTAAAATTCATTGATATACTCTTGTATATTGTGATCTTTTTGCCTTAAATTCTAAAATCTTATGTTTAGGGTTTGTGCATAATTTCTCCCTTGGCTTCTTCTCCATCTTTTTTCATGTATTAATCTTCTCTTTACCTTTTTTTTGTCTCTCTGTCTGCAAGTAATCCCATGAAATCATTGCATGACCTTTCAATTTCATGCATGAAAATTTTACCTTCTTGTCTTCTCTCATGGTCTTTCACTCAAAGAATTTCTCCATGTTATTCATCCAATCTATCAACTCCTCTGGTTTTAAACTACCTCCATAATCTATAACATCAACCTTGATTCGTTAATTCCTTCCTTCTAAAGCTCAAACCATCCTCTCTTCCATCGATGGTGGTTGCTCTTGTTATTGTTCTTATTGCTAAACTTCTACATCACAATCTGTGTCTTCCTCATCACCACCTTCTCTTCTCTATTCATTGGTGATAACCTCTGTTAATTATTGAAATTGCCTTTGTAGCTCTTGTATAGTCCATTTCATCTCTTCCATAACTCCTCATCCTCTCACCATTCTTCTCTCCTCCAAGATTTAAACTTGCTCTGATACCAGATAATGAATCCAAAACCTAACAATAACAAGAAAATTACCAATAGGCCAAGCTCTTGAAACAATACTCAGAAATTGAATTTTATTGATTGCTTAAAATAATTAAAAACCCAAACCATGCTTAAATAAGCCTCAACTCATAAATTAGAGTTTACATGCAAAATTCGAAAAAAAACTAAAATCTAAAAAAAAGCCTATTTTTAAAAACACCTGAAATAGGCCAAAAATATTCCAAAATATCCTAAACACTATAATTAGACTATAGGACGAAATTCAACCAAATTTGACTTTTGGTTCTAAAAATATGCATTTTTAAAAAATAGAAAAAAAACCTAAAAAATCATTAAATCACAATTTTGGACCCTTAGATGATCTCGTATGGTCTCCAAAAAAAAATCTAAAACATGAGTAGGCCATTAAAACCGCTTAGGGCAGTAACAACATTTTCGATATAATTGTTTTGATGCATGGAAGAGCTCAAACGAAGCTACGAGTCAAAAGTTATGGCTTCCAGAAGTTGACCTATTTTTTCTGCATCATCAAATCACATTGATTTTACATTAAGCACCTTCATGGTTATTAAGCACCTTTTATGGTAATAAAACTTGAATGTCATGTGGTGAAGATGTGTGCAAAGAAAAAAACATGTTAGAAATATATACGTGATGGGTCAACTATTTACCTTTTTTTTTTTAATCTTTTTCTCTTCTTTATAATTTTTTTTTTGGTTTTTTGAAATTGATATTTTATTTAACCATAATTTATATAAATTATTTTATATAGAATTTTTTTTCTTAATTTTAATCGATAAATATTTTTTATTTATTAAATTATATATATAATTTACATTTAATTAAAAAATTTATAAAAAAACAAAATTTCAAAATATAAAATATTTAAATTTATTATATTTGTATATTAATATTTTGTTATATTTTTGCTTGTATACTTTTATAGTCCAAAAAATATATACTATTATTTTAAAGTTAAATATACAATTTTTAAAAAATTATTAAAAAATAATGCTAACATCACATTCCAGGACACACTTATATTTCAAATCCATCAAATAAATTAATTAAAATTAATTTAAAAAATATCAAATTTTAATCTTCATAAAATTTAATATTTATTTTATAGAATTGAATATTTATTTGAAAATAATATAAATTATAGAAAAATATTTGTAACTACTCAAACATGTAATGGTGAATATTTGTGAAAGCACTTTTCCAATTCAAATAATAACATGAAGACTCAATTATTATGTTTGAATAAATAAGTGAAAGATACTCTAAAGTAAAATACTCTCAATTGTTTAAATAGAGGTAAGCGAATATCATTTTTGCAATTAAAATATAAATTAAAAATAGTTTTAAATCAAACAATTAATTAATAAAATAATAATATATAAATAATTTTTTTTTAATATAATAACCTATTTTAAAAAAATTATATATATAATCACTTAATATAAATACCATATATATATATATATAATCGTTTAAAATGTGAAATATATATATATATATATATATATATATAATCGTTTAAAATGTGAAAAATATATATCACATAGTTTAAATGTCCAATCCTAAATTATAATCTGTGTAAAAAATATGTTGTCAAGTATAATTATGTGACACTATATACGCCTCTTCACTTACCGTGTAATTTATATAAGCCAATAGTGGCCTCGCCAGTCACCGCGCTTAAGAGGGCCTACATTACCACAGTCCACGCTGCAGAAATGACGGCGTATGCATAATTGGTAAAACCTATCCTGATCTCGTGAAAAATAATTCCAAAGAGAACAGTTGTAGTCATAATCGTAGTAAGGAGAATGTTGATATAGGCGAGGTGGGATGAGTAGCATACTCTCCGCCATGTTTGACAGCATATGGTGAAAATCCACCTCACCCTTTGTGTCTATGTGGGACGCGTTCCAAATGTCCTCGCGGCCTTCTCGCTCGAATCTATCTCGTAAAACCTTTCAGATCTGTAAGATATATTGTTAGAGAAGGCCAAGGGAAGAATGGAGCCTTACTAGGTGCGGAAACTTCCATGATTGCGATACACTAACTTATTCTGAATAGCTTTGTTGAAAGACAGGAGAAGTGGCCCGTGCTGTGTTGGCAGGAGCAGGAAAATATCTTGGTTTTGACAAAGGAGGGTACGTGCTGCAATATGAAGTAGCTAAATCGAACATTTTTCTTGGCGAATGTTTCGTACCGTACCGGCAGGATCATATAGGCCCACTCATAACGATGAGTTGTGAGACACTCCTTTCTTAGAGATTGTAAAACGGAGTCTAAAAGTGGAAACACACACAAAAAAGAAGAGAAGAAAAGAGAGATCGTGTCGAGTTTAAGGTTCCTAAATCTGTTGAAGGACATGTATATTCTGTAAGAGTGTTTTCTACTGGAATAAAAAAATTTCTCACCGTCAGCACGGCAATAGGTGATGTGTGGCGCTGATAGTTGAGGGTGATGTTTTTTTATAGAACATGATGGTCGGTGATGTGTGTTTAACGATTCCAATATCTTATCTTCTTTTTATTAATATATAGTTTCACTTTAGAAGAAAAATTAAATTTCAAATTTTAAGATAAGTTTTTTATTTTCTTTTTTAATTTTATATATATATATATATATATAATCATTAAATTTAATTTTAAAATTATCATAAAATAATCAAATAAATATCAAATTTAAAACAAACAATTTATTGTTAACATTTGATGCATATTACAATTTGTCATTATCACTCTAAGAATAATCTTATATGATAATTACAAAAACAAATACCAAAGGGAATGCAAAACTGCTCCATTAATATAAAAAGAGTTTTTTTCCAATGTTGAATGATTATGATCGGATCCTCACCTTTCCTTAATGTTCTTAATATCAAACAAGCGGAATGAATAATAAAAAGCATACTCACACTAAAATTTACATCCAAGCATCATCTCATCATTTCATTATTAAAATATTGGCCTCCTATATACTCTTACTAATAAAGCCTTGAAAATTTTAGACATCGACCACATTAAGGATGAAAAGTGGTATTTAACAGTGAAATAAAGCAGATTCTATTTGAGTCCTCAAAATTCAAAAAAAAAAGATTGCAATTTTCCTTCCCAAAGGAAATATGCATAAGAATTTCTTTCTCAAGCTTTTCTCTTATTGAGGGAATGTTTTTCTTTCAAAATAGTAAGGATTATGAGGAAACAAATAACTTAAAATCAATTCTTATCATGTATAAAAGATTTGGAGCATGATAAAATCCATCTAAAAAACCTTTGAGCCAATGGTGGAATGTGGTATATATTTCATCAACTATTATGTGGTTAAACATTAGTGAGATAAAGAATTTTTTTTTGAAGAGATTTAAAGAGCATGGATGCAATTTGAATCATGATCGCATAAAAATCTTCTCTCTTAATATAGTTAATAAGGAAACAATAAATATAGAGTAAGTTGAACGAGATAATTTTTGGATTTTTTTTTGTAAAAGTTTGGTTGGATTAAAAGTTTAATACCATTTAAATATGATTATTATAAAAAATTTAAGACACGAAAAAGAGTTTCTTAAAAAAATGTTGAAAAAATTAAATTAAAATTTTTGGAGCAATAATAATTTAATAATATTAAACATATATCATATATATTTTGTTTAATAACAATATAATATATTATTTGTATTTGTTTAAGTAAATATATCAATTTCTATACAAATATAAATCTTTGAGTAAAAAATATATATTAAAAAATCATTTAAAATAATAGTATTTTAATATATAGATTATTTTTATGTTGTATTAAAAATGTTGAATAATTTAAAAAAAAATAAAATAAAAATAATTATTTAATAAATAAATTCTAATACACTGCAAATTATAAATCTCAAAATTCCTATTTTTGTTTGGTGTTCACGTGGAATGTACCAAACCCAATAAAAAAACAAAAATGTCTCAAACTGGTAACACTGAAACTTTCGCTACGTCTTTCGTTCCCTCTCTTGAAATGCTCATGAAGGTGGTCTCACATCTAATCCCGTGCAAGGTACGAAAAATTCTCCTGCGCAAACAGTTCGATTAACCCACTTCATATCGCAACACGAATCCTGACATACCCACTTTATACCGGCGGAGAGATATTTTCACTCGCCTAATTAGATAGCTGTCAACTTCTACTGTCTTTCAATAGAGAAAGATAATGTCTAACAATTATGTATGGTCGCCGACATTTTTAATTTATTAGAACGACATAAACAGGTATGGAACTCAAGAATCTGTCAGGCTCGTCATAATAATAATATATTCTGCGCATTGAAAGAGCGAGGTGGAGGTAGCATCTGGAAGGCCTCCAACTTATGAGCGTGGAGTCTCAAGAAAGGAGAAGCCGAGGTGAAGTTGAAGATGAAGAGCAAGTGAGCGAGAAGAATCGCAGGGGAGTCACGACACATTCCCTTTACAGTGGTGAGAGGATACCCAATTACCGGAGCGCACTGCCAATGACCTTAGCTCATATGTGGAAGTGGACGTGAACGCAGACACGTGCAATTAGACACGGAAGGTCAGGTGGACGTTCACGATATCCTGTCAAACATGGCGGAGGGTATCCTCCTCACCTCT
The DNA here is from genome assembly GCA_037957365.1 of Torreya grandis. Lineage (NCBI taxonomy): Eukaryota > Viridiplantae > Streptophyta > Pinopsida > Cupressales > Taxaceae > Torreya > Torreya grandis. The sequence goes on from JARHVA010004777.1 coordinate 1,432,396, forward strand.
CCTCGACTGTATCGAAAAAAAAAAACAGAGAATTTTTAACCACGATCGATCATGAACAGTTAAAAACTAGAATAGTAGTAAGGTTTTGGATTAGAGGCCGGCGGATCAAATCTTCTCTTTTTTCGATAAGTTCTCTTTGGGATCCTATAAATAATTCTGAGCTCGTAGACATCGTTATAATCTACATCTATCTATAGGATCCTATAAAGTCTTCTGAGCTCGTAGACATTATTATAATCTATATCTATCTATGTATCCACTCGCTCTCTTTATTTACTTCAAATTAGCACATAATAAATTTTAGATTTTTGTTGCACATCCCTACTATACACATCACTTTTGATAGGGCTTGTTTGTGTAGGCTCTTCTAAGCGCGTTATAATTCGGCCATTAGCTTGTTTATATATTGTGAAATTTACATAAATTAAATATTTGTTTCAGGGCATGAAAGAGTTTTAAGTGTAATTTTAATTGTTATTTTGTATTATTTTTTTCAATTTTAATCATTGTTTTATTTTTTATTTTCAATTGTGTTGGATTGAATTCAATAGAATTAACTCAATTACAATTCAATTATGTATTTTTATTTGGTAGTTAAAAGTTTTAAACAAGTAGTTATAATTATTGTTAATTTTTTTTTGAAAAATTTTCAATTAAAATTAATGTGTATTTATATTGGTAATAATAATGATTTATCAATGAGATCTCAGTGAATTGATTAAGTGGTTTGGTTGTTCTAAATCCTTTTGAAGTTTAAATTTGAAGAATAGCATATACAACTAGTTGTAATCATTCACAATCTCAATGTCAGTGGTGGTCATTGTTGGTATTTGAGTTATTCATGATAATTGATATAATTTTTAGGTTTATTAATGACAATTGTTCAATTATTGAGATTATTTATGACCGTTAGTGCAATTCTCAAGGCCAGTAATGGTCGTTAGTGCGATTGTCGAGGCTATTCATAAGCATTGGTGAAATTTTTTGGGATCGTTCATGATCATTGGTATAATTTTTAGGGTCATTAGTGGCTGATGGGTATATTAATGAACCTGTTGGTTATCATATGCAATGATAGTTAGTATTATCTTGTTATACCTAGCACATATGATATTTTGTGGTTAATAAAACAAGATTTGGATTCCTATTATATCCCAGACCAATTTCAAAATGCAGTAAAAAAACATAATCTAACAAAAAAAAATAATAATAATAATTTTGATCACTAATATTAATTTCATGTTAGTATATAGTTCCAATATAAAAGTTACATATATTATAAATAATGCTTATCACATATATATTCAAGAGAAAATATGAACATACAAAATTAATTATTATTATTATTATTATTTTAAAATAATCAATATTATTATTCTAACGATATTATGTAATCACAAATATTTATTATTAAAATATTTGTAAAAGATTAATATTTATTATTATTAAGATCTTTTTAAAAGATTAATATTATTTTTATTATATATCATATGCTTATTAACAATAGCAATGTAATGTACTGATAAGATAATTTATGAATTTTAGAATTCTACTAAAAGTTATGTCTATATTGATGGTGGAATTAGGATCCCTAGATCGATCATGTTAGATTACAAAATTAGTGGAGAGTAAGCTAAAAACCTTGAGGGTTGCATGTGAATGCCTAGGATGGCTTCTCTAGTGTTTGGTGTGGTTGGTACAAGTTGCTACATTGATGCATGAATGATGTAATTCTAAAAACCATAACGGTATGTCTTCCTATGATTTATATCATTTTGGGATGAATGACAAAAAAATATGCATGCATCACAATCAAAATTAGTGGAAATATCACATAATAGGATGGTTACTGTCTATGGTGATTGTTATAAGGACATGTGTATGACATGACTGATTTTTGTAGAAAATATCACTCTTAAATTTGGAATATGATTAAATTTAACTATTTTTTGCTAAATCAACTACCATTATAAAATTACTAATTACTAATTAGGACTAAAGCAGTCAAGCTATTTTATTTATATGAAATAAATGCCATGGAGTTCAATGTAAATGAATTTCATATGCATATTATAATGAAAATTTGAGCTTGAAGTTACCATAGTTTCAAGAATTTTGTTTATAATTTCAAACCTTTATGATGATTTAAACCTATAAGGGTGAGATAAGATCTCCACTTCGCCATTAAATTCACTCGAATGGTACTTGACCAAATTTAGTCTACATGCCAAAAATGGTCCTAGTACAAGATTTTAGTGGAAAGAGCAGGATCCTAAGGTTAGAATAGTCAATGATTCATTCTGAGTATATTTATAGATGGAACAAGTGGACCTAATGAGATCATATAGAATGCAAAGCTTTTGAAACACTTTAAGTTCATGTAAATAGTAAGTTATCAATTTCTAAGGGACAAGTCTAGAGTGTTACAGAGACCCTATGAGATGTTAGAGTGCTTGTATTAAGTATGAAAGTATGTATCATGCATTTGGTTCTTCATTGTGTACATCTAGACATAAATAGTGAAGTGGCATAAATTTTGAGTAGGCACTTTGTTGATGTCATAATTGACACACGTGAAAGAGTTACAAAGAAGTGATCATATGTGTTTGTTCACTTAAGTCCAAATAACATACATACCAAGTCTCAAGTCCTCTGTCAAAGTGCTTTAAAAGATATAAAAACCCAAATTTGGCTTCTCAGCTAAATTTTGTTGTTTTTCCATACATAGCCTTTTTCAATGAAGTTCAAATAGAGCCAAGTGAGAATATTAATGAGGCCATATCACACACTTATGACAGTCTCAAGAAAAATGATCATATGGCTTTTTCCATCTTGGTCCCTAGTTATATACATGTTAAATCCCAGATCCTTCGTTAAAGCATAAATGGAGTTATACATGTGAAAAGTTGGCTCCTCAGTCAAATTTCACTAAGTTTTCCATACTTAGCCAAATGAGCTCGACCATCACTAGGACATTATGTGAGAGTAGCTAGACCACTCAACTTGAGCATTTTAGATCTTTACTCAGAAGGCTCCTAGGACCAGAGGATCAAATAGGTTCATACCTTTTAGTCTCAAGAACATCTCCAGCAATTTTGACCCCTTCATGATTCATGTGCTTCAAGATACAAATATTCAAAGTTAGATAAAAATCATAAAATATTCACGTAAATGTTAGGTTTTAGATAGAGCAAAATAAATCCATTTGATCTTAATTTTTATGGTCATGCAAATGTCATTTGATAGGAGTGAGGATGTCAATTTTAATATTATGAACTAGCCATTGGATTTCAAATAGTGGGTCCTAATAGATCAACAATTGAAACTTGATTGAACATCTAGATCTAAAGGCAAGTGAAGGTCAAAGAGCTTAGAAGACATTGAGAGCAAATACATACATGAAAAGTGGCATAAATGAGTTCAATTGGTAGAAGATCTATAGCTTTTAGGCATCTGTATACAAACAGATCAGTGGAATGAGGCAAAGCCAACAAATCAGTGTATATGTGGAGCCAATAAACATAAAGATAGTTGGGTATGATGTAGATGGTCTGAGTTTACAATTGACATTAAATAAGCAAAATTGAGCTTAGGACATTTTTAATGAAAGTTGAAGAGGTTATTTTGGACCCAAGCAAAGTAAATGATAAAGAGTCGAGCTCAAAGGTAAACCAAGGTTTAACCAGGGCCACATTTCAGAGACCAAGCATTACCATTAGATCTCTATATAGGTATAATAGATCATTTAGACCAGATATAGAATTAGAAGATGGACTAGTGTTTGTGAAGCAAAGTCAAATAGTTGCATATTTTCATAGATATTGTGACTGTGTGAAAACCAATGGTCTAAGATTGGTTTTCACCTATAGTGGACCTATGTTTGATATAATATCAAATCTAACCATAAAGACATGTCTCGCCTATCCTCAGTGTCATTTTTAATTAGAAAATATAGTTGGACATTCAAAGTAGATGTGGCACATTTCAATCAATTCTGAGACATGATCCTCATCAATAGATTAATTAGATAATGACATGGTTCCAAGAAGAGACTTGGAGTTTAGATAAGGGAAATGGACATTTAATTCTTTTACATAATTTGTTCCTTGTTGATAAGATCCTAAGTCAACATCCTCAAGAGTGCTAATCCATTGAAAGTAGTTGGACCTTTTCCAATGCACATCTCTCTCTCTCTCTCTCTCTCTCTCTCTCTCTCTCTCTCTCTCTCTCTCCCTCTCTCTCTCTCTCTCTCTCTCTCTCTCTCTCTCTCTTCTCTCTCTCTCTCTCTCTCTCTCTCTCTCTCTCTCTCTCTCTCTCTCTCTCTCTCTCTCTCTCTATTTTATATAAGTACATGATTTTAAGCCTTCAAATTTATCCCTCTATCCCTCTTTTTGGTATGACCCAACTTCTCCAAAATATTTACTATGACACCTCCTTGATACTATAAAGACTGAATTCTATCCTTTTCTAACCTAGATTTAAGCGTGTTTTATGAATTTATGCACTGTAGTTAAGTGAATGTATGTTTATTTCTTATTTTTGAGTTTTTCTCACCTTTAGGAAGTGTTTAGTGGTTCTTATAGGTCATTATAATTGTGATTTACAACCTATTATCTATCTTTAAAGTGGATTTTCTCTCTCTTTTGCTAATGTGATAATTGATTAATGCCTTATTTTAAATTGTTTTTATGAGATTGATGTTATTTGGTCTTGAAAGTTTCTCATAGTATGTATTGTGTGAGTTTGAGTGATAAAATCATTGGTACCTTGACCCCTTTTTACATTCTTTTATAAGTTTTTTCAAATCTCTCTCCTTTTTCCAGGCAAGTGCTTGTTAAGGTTTAGTGTAGGTGATAGATCCATAAAGAATTTGGCCTTCTCTGGAGGTCTAATCCATTTATTATGATAACTAAAGCCTAGGATCAGTCCCATGTTGGAATAAATTTGAGTAGGAAGATTTGAACAACCCCTTTACTTGGCTAGGGTACAAATCTAGAACACCAACAGTTTTGGAACACCCAATGGGACATGTTTCTTTGGCATAATTGAAGTTTAAATATTGATAAGAACAAATTAATATCATCAATAGAGATATAAAATCATCAAAAGTTGAATATATTTTATATTTTAGAGCTCATAGCATCTTATAGATAATGCTTTCATGGCAAAGATTATAGAAATATCATCAATTAAAGGTACTCCTTTTGAAAATATTGAATTGCCTTCTACTTTCTATGAAAGATCAAGAATCAATAGTATAATACCTTATTCTCCAAACAAAAATTCATCTACTTGTCATTCTATTTTTTTAGTCTAATCTATTATCCCATAAGCTAAATCCCTTTTC